>QNGE01000984.1:30439-61993 GCA_008508345.1 Paragonimus westermani | reverse complement strand
TCGTGTTCGTCTCCCGGGCTGGGGTCCTCGCGACTCACAGAGTCGGTGGTTGGAGACACTAGGTGAGATGGCGGCTAATCGAGCTCAGTGGCGTGAATGTTGTCGTTGTTTGACCGAGTTGCCTGTGAAGTGAGTGCATTTAATGAGACGGGGCAGTGAAAGCCGTAAGGAAGCTGCCTTGCTGATGACGCTTTACCCTCTGACGTGCAGCTCGGTTGTTTGTTTGCAAGGTGTAGGCACCTTGATGTTGGATGTTTGAATGTGGACGTAGTCATTTTCAGTAGTTATGTCCCTTCCCGTCCCCTTGTTATTTTCTTCTCTTTCTTTATATGGTTTGCTGTTTCTTCATGGTTGTGTGGCACTTAAGCATTGGTGTGAACTACTGATGCATTGCTGTGTATGATGATGATGATAATGTTGATGATGAACAGCAAACATCGAGGTGGTGTTTGTCTGAGCTGCAAGGGAACATTTGCTTCATTATCGTACTGCTAGAACGATGGAATATTTGATGTCTATGAATTCCTGACCCACCACTTCAGCTTCGCTCGTGTATTCAGGCCTTCTCGTGATATTGGCTCCTTGCTTCGGCCTGCTTAGTCGTGTGATCCTGGTGTCGTGGATCACTGGCTGAACAACACTCCAGGCGCATGCATTTCTGAGATCGGCGCCTCTGAACGTATGGCAGCCTCGACGACGCTTATCAGCTTCATGTGACGAAACATTGGTTCAGTATTCCTCCTCAGTTCGACATTAACAACCGACAAATGCACTCCTTCTTTTGAAACACGTCCACACTAACTGTGTTTTGTTCCCTATCTGATACTCGAAATATGACGTTTATATTGATGAAGTCGTGACTGCATAAGCTCACGTACGAACCGTTTTCGGAGGAACAACTATATTCAACAAATCTCAAATCGACAACAAACACTGCCGCCTCAATACAGCGGCTCCTGTGCAAAAGCTATACCACGTCAGCGCAGGAGGAGCAATGTTAGCTATTCTTGACAGTTTTTTCCCGTACTATATGCTCACGTTAGTGACGGTTTATAGCTTACATCATTTGACCTTCGATCAGCAGCCACATGCACATGAGCCCTGCGAACTTTGTGAGTGAGGTTTCAGTCCGCCACTGCTAATCACACGCACAATTTGATCAGAACGCTTATCCGAAGTACTGGAGTACCCGTGAGCAGTATGTTCTGCTGCCTCACCTCTCACCCAACCGCAGGCTTAACCCATCGACAAATATGCTGTGAATTCGGACAGCAGACGTTGGTTGATATCTTTGTTAACCGATGACAGTCTGTTGCAATGCGATCATTTTTAGCACTCCTGTTTTGCATTATTTGCTCAACATCATTTCTCAATCATTGTTGTTCATCACATCTCAGATATTCGTCTCGTTTTGATCCATGAAAAAGCCGTGCAACAGCAAACGTTTCTATTTCACTGCTTCATTACCGTCTTCTGCTGACTACGTTTGCCTGCGGTTTATCATGACATATTATGTCCGGGTCCCGTATTTCTGTTTTCCGTCCAGACCATTTCTTTAAGGTTAATTGAGCCTTAACGGTTATAGCCCGAGGGTAGAGTGCAAATGCTATTATGCATAAATCTAGTTCATCGTGAAAAATATATCGAACGAGACACTTGGATCATAGCACTCCATTGCTTTGACGGATTTCTCTACACCACATCTAACATGCTTCACTGACTCTTGACTCTTCATAGTCAACCCATAGTCATGAACTTGAAGTGGTCATTAGGCGGGTGCAAAAGTGGTTTGAGCTTCAACCATAGTCAGCCTCTGTAGAATCCGATTCACTTAGATTATCAGTGTGTGTGTCGCGTACTCTGTACCAGATTTTTCCGTAGGGTCTGGATTCTGAAAGAGGTTTTTTAACTTGCCACCTCATACCTCTGCTATCGCCGTGTTATGAATACTGACTCAGTTTTTCGATCACCTGTTGTTCAGTTGCTTTAAATATTATATTTTTGCAGTTAACGCTGTCTAGTGTAGGAACACTACTACAGAAAGTCAAGGCGATCGAGGATGACGAGCGTCGTGGTATCCAAGCTCTCACATTGGCGGCAAAGCACTGTCGGGAACAGGCCAAGCAGCTGAATTCCGTGCGAGAACCCGGCTCGGTGCTACTCACTCCCGGCAGTTCTCGAAAATCAGCCCCCAGTGTGACTAACATATCCGCATTGAGCGGATCTTCCAGTCTGATTGCGCGCTACCTGGCTCCGGATGACTTGGCTCGTGCAGCTTCTGGTCCGTTACAAGCCGCAGTTTCCAAAGCCATTCTGGCCAGCACCACTCAGACACAAAGAGATGTGCTCAATACCGCTTCGACCACTCGAGATGTGGTGACCGATCTGGTAGCTGCAACTAAGGTAATGGTCACTTCTGTTTCGTTCACACGTCTGGACAGGCGGTTTAACAGGTCTTCGGTTTCTTAGTCTGTCTTGCCAATGCCAAAAAATGGCCGTAGTCGGCTGTTTTCTATCGATTCGGACCCGCCATACTCAATAACAGCGGTGCACCAGTGATTGATGTTAAGGCTTTACTGTCATACAACCATGGGAAGGAATGCAAACCGTTGCCTAAAGACCACTTAACCTCGGTTTACGTCATCGGTGATGTTGATAGATTCCAGCGTGAACTGATTGAGGAATTCTGCTTGAGTAGTCAATCTCCGGCATCATTCAGTGGATGTTATATGACACAGCTAGTTCGGTTGGTAACTAGATCCAAATGTGAAGTATATGAACTCTCGGCGTGGCTTCATAGTTTAACTGATAGGTCTTTGTTGTGTATAGGTATGTTGTTTATTTTGCTGATACAACTCTACCCGGAGTCCAGTTTTCCCGCATTTGGGTCTCTCCTAAATTTACTCCAAGTTACATTTTATCCGAACAATCGAATAGTGACTGAGTGCTCGATTGCATCTGCAAAACAGTTTTTTGTAACTTTTATCTTTTCGTTTCGTTAGTTTCACGTAATTCGCAAGCAGGTTCGATTTTTCTGTACCAGATTTCCTAATTATTGCTTTTACTGAGCAATCAGTCACTGGCTAGAACATAATGACTCATTGCCGCCCTAATCTTACTGTCTACGTCAAACACAATGAAGCACGTTGAAGATTGGGGATGACGAGAAGCACTTGAAATGAATATGCTTGGGTAAACGTGTGTTACTTTTCTAACCGTAATTTTTATGATAAAAGAACATTAAAGGTTTTTGTAACCGACAAAGCTTTCGCATAGTCTCCTCAGGTGCTAGTTTCCACTTGCACAATTCTAAGCACTCGGTCGAGTCTGAATTTAAAGGTAAAATAGAATCGTCAGCTAGCTGCTGTATTCCCGGGTTAAGTGATTTTTGAAATGTCACGAAATTGTCCAGCATTGTCATCGAGTCTCTGGGGTTCAGTCGCTCAGTTTCAATTATATTTTTGCTCCAAATTACATTGTGAACAAACTGTTCAGTGAAATGTAATGAACCTTTGACCAGTTTTTCTACCCACCTATGAACCCTTGTATTCGTAGACTGTGAATAAGTGAAACATTTTGATATTTGGTGTGACATCACTTCGTATCTTACAACGCAAATTTTCTGAATTGGTAGTGCGTCCTGTAATGTTTAACAGAACCGGTTTATTTTTGCCGGGAACTGATAATGCTGTAGTATCGTTTCTCGTAAAATGTTGATGATGGCGTAGGACGAAAATAGGACCTTAATTGGCATTGCAATTCGGTTTTCATGCTACTGCTTCATTCTTTGGTGGTTCGGTTGTGTCGGTCACTGGCAAATCCACCAGACTGGATCAAAGACAAAAAATTACATCTTGCATAGGTCTAACAACAGACCGTTTGGCTGTTTGCTGATATTGTTCACGTTCATCGTCGAACTAATTGATTGAAATGGTGCAATTTCATCCCATTTTATATGTGTAGGCAAAAGTAAGCCTTACGTTCTGCCAGTTTTGTCAAACTTATCACTGGTGCGAATGATTTGGCTGTGTTGAAGAGTACAATATGCATTAATAATTCTGTACACTGTGATCACAAACACTAACCTATCGTACATGTTTGATAGAAGCAATGCACTCAGATGTTCAGATTTCGGGATTAATAAATGGGTGAGAAATTGACCATTTGTTGTAGTGACAATTGTTTACATTCTACACATATTGAACGGCCTGTTCAAAGTGCTATTTGGAACTACTATGGTTGAAATTGCGGGATTAGATTCCCGTACATACTGCGTATGTGTTCTAGACTCGCTGGTCAATGGCAACAACCGTGAGTTCGGTCGCGTTTCCAGCACACTTCGATCAACATCGTTCTCGTGGGGTTTATAGACTTGAAGTTTACGATTGCACAGTCTAAATGATCTAACGAAGCATATTATCAAGTGTGAGGACTTAATGCTGTCGAACGAATATTCTGATACCACTTTCATCAAATCATCCTTACCATCCGCATTCAAACAGTTTTGCCGGTTCCTTCATCCCAGTTAGAAACAATAGGTCCACGTTATCCGAGGGGTATCAATACATGCTGTATAACCCGTTTAGATCGTGAGCAGAGTACCGGTGCTCACGCTTCCAAATGGTTGTGGGCCTTTTTCGTAGACTAATGATGGAAACTTTATGTGGTTGGTTGTTGGAGACCATGTGAACAGGTCTGATAACCCTGCTTCGTCAAGCCAAGTCAGTAATCAATAGTTCGCTTTGTGCACATCCAGAAGTAAATTTTCCACTAGTCCCCTTCGTGTACTAAACAATTTGAACATCTGCCCTTGTTGATAGGGGCCACCTGGATACGTCATTTCCGGGAGCATCTGTCCGGCGTTTATCGTGGCACCATTGATTAACTCAACCCCATCTTGTGTTCACTTCTCACGCAAAGGTATCATTAGACAGTACAAGTGAACGTTATGAGCAGTTTGCACCATTCCTACCGTTTCACGACCCTTCGCCCACGCACTATGGTCAACGCGCCGGTGTGTTTGTGTGGGCGCTGATGTCAGTGCTATTAGGTACAACATGTAGCGTTTGTCTGCTGCTGTTCGCACTAGCCGGTTTTCAGTATGCTGCTGTGCCAATTGTAATGTAGAACTTGCAACATGTGCTGGACACAATGCACGCGTGTGATCCATATGGTCACCAAATGATACAGTTTCCGTTAGCCTATTGGTTTGCTTATCAGAGGATGTCAGTGGGAATTAGAAAGTTAACCCTATTTGGTGTAAACAACCGTTGTTTCCTGTCTCGTGGTGTTTACTTACGTTTCGTTGTTCATTAAAGTGTGTACACATTATGGCCAACCCGTTTCATAGATCTTGTTCACACTGCTAACGACGGTGTTTAAGCTTAGAAAAAACGTCTATCTTTCACCATACTGCTGCTGAGTTCCTACTCGCATCCGGATGCAATCCATTTATGGTCAATAGGTTACCTAGTGGGAATCTTTTAGGTTGGGTATGAAGCTTCATTTAGTCGAGACAACCTAGTATCACAATCTTCTAAGTAGAATACACATCCGGCGAATATTGCATGCAGTTGGTTATCAGCCTAATGGAGCCCTGGCAACGTCCAAAGAATTAAGGGAAAATCGGCGAAGGTGAATGTAACCAAGATTCTTACCGATCGGTACACCTCAGACCAACCATGATTTTTTTCACCAATGTTGATAAGATCTCAGCTTCTGTAAAGTGGATAGCTCAAATACCGTTTCGCTGATTCTTTCGAAAACACTGTGCGGCTCTGAACAATGTTTTAGCCCAATCACCTCAGTTTGTATGGACAACTGGTAACACTCCTCTCAGCTGAGATCATTCGGTCGTATTTCTCACATTTATTGAGGGAACTAGAAGCTCCTGTGAAAGTCACAAGTGAATTATACAAAACTGATCGATTCTGTCTTTGACAATATATATTGACTGACTTTAATTATTGTATACAGTTGTTGTAGACATCTTGAATGGCTGAAAGCTTACTGATCTTTGCATTATCGTCGACGTGCTGTTGCTAATTGGTAGTAATTCGGTCACACCTAACGTGTGGTCAACACGGTTGCCTCATGAAAGCGTGGTCTCGATCGCAGCAAAGAAATATGTTACTGACGAGTTTTAACAAGAGCGAAACTCGAGACTGGTGTTTCAGTTTGAAAGGGGCCGACTGGAAAGTCTTTGGGTTTGATTTTTCATGGTTGCTTGGCAATTACGCATCAGTGGGAACCATCCTTGTGACCATATACTATGGATACTGCCTACATCTTGTTGCGCAGTGCACTCTTCAGTAATACCGTATATTAATGGCATATGATGCAAAGTATTTGCGTAGCCTAAGTAAGTTGGTCACCGGTAGTCAGGTTCATTTTTCAGTCTATGAGGCCTCCTGCTTCACAGAATTTACAACCAGAAAT
The DNA here is from genome assembly GCA_008508345.1 of Paragonimus westermani. Classification (NCBI taxonomy): domain Eukaryota; kingdom Metazoa; phylum Platyhelminthes; class Trematoda; order Plagiorchiida; family Troglotrematidae; genus Paragonimus; species Paragonimus westermani. The sequence continues at coordinate 55,555 of QNGE01000984.1, read as the reverse complement.
CTTGGGGGAAAATATCAGCTACTCATCATAGCAGTTGTTTGCAGAGTTTGAGCGACAAGCCCCATCTTTTACTATCTTTTCCCTGTGGCTAGATCTAAAAAACGAATCAATATAGGCGCTTTCAACGTTCACACTCTCAAACAGAATTAGTCAGCAGGTTGTTCTCACACGGACAGTAGGTTGGTTAAATGTCGATCTCTGCTGCATTTCGGAGACTAGAATACAGGACGGCAGTCAGTGTGTGGAACCAACAACACCTGCACTGTTTACTCGACACTAGTTCTACATTTCGAGCAACTATACAGTTGCCGTTACCTGTCTAGCTAGAGTAGGCATTGCTCTCAGCATGATGGCTGCTTCGGCGTTTGTAGATTGGATTCCCGTTGGCAGCAGACCTTGTGCTGTCCACTTGGCAGGCTCTGTTACGACTAGCTCTATACAACAAATCTCCCGAAATCATTGTCTGATTATGTTCTGGCTGGGTGTAGTGACGTTGGTGTTAAGGACGCTTTTTATTCGGATCTGGTCATCCACCTTAGATTGATATAATCACTCTGGTCGGAGATATGAGCGTCTAGGTCGGCTCTCTTAGTGGGACAGTCTCGTTTAGGTAGCAGATTTGGGCTGGTATCATAACGTTCTGATACTGGAAGACGTCTGCTGCAAATGTGAGCCGAGCATGGGTTGTTTTTTGAGCTAACACTATTTTTAACTATCGTGTGCGTCCTCGTTCTACCTGACGCTCGTGTTCTTCGAATCAGAACTGATCTTAGATAGATCGCATAGTTGTTCGTTACAGGTGAAATGGTTTAATTCAGGAATGTCGTTCATTTTCGGGGTACACTTTGGTTCAGATTATGCGTTGGTGCGTTGCTGTCTTACTCTAGCCAGCAAAGTACTTCTGTGACATTATTGCAATTGTGTGGGTTTAATGTTGGATAATGAAGTCATGAAGGTTGTTGACCGGTTTGCATAGTTGAAGAGCTGCATCAGCGGTGGCGCAGGGTGTTTGGGGTGTGTGTGTGTGAAACAGAAGCGTGTATGTCTTAGACCAGGGCGGTATTCGCTAATCGAGGTCACCCCTAGCTACAGATTCGTTTCTTTGGGGTTTAAAGGTAGCGCGTATAAGGCAACTGGGAGGACTGCATTACTTCATGGCAGCGAAATATGGCCGCTCTGAGTAGAAGATGTGAGGTGCCTTCATGTAGTTGACCATCGACATCTGGGTTCGATCGCCCGCATCCGGTAGTACTTAGGAGTTAGCAACGGAGAAATTGGGCAACGAGTATTTAGTAGTGACTGTCAAGCGAGTTCTTTTGTTCACTTTTTAAGTTTACACAGATTTGGATGGTTAGGCCATGTACTAAGGATGCCAGCTAGTCATTTATTACATCGTGCACTCTTTGCCGATGCTGCAGTTAGTGGGCACAAGGTGCGAGGTGGAGAGATGATGACCTGGTGTAGAGAAACGAAGTCGTTCACGAAAGGGTTGGTCTCGGTCGTCTCCAAGGCTGGGGACCTTACGACTCAGAAAGCCGGTGGCTGGAGATTTTAAGTGAGGTGGTGGCTAATCGTGCTCAGTGGTGTGAATGTCGTCTTTGTTCGACCGAGTTGTTTGTGACACTGGTCATGACGCTAGTCAGTGAAACTCGTAAGGAAGTTGTCTAGATGATAATACCTTACCTCCACTTATGGCTGAGTTGTTTGTTCAATGTCCGATTACAGACGTTGTTGTTTTTAGTGACTACTTCTCCCTGGTCTCCTTTATTTCATGGGTAGTGTTTGCTGTTTCATTTTTCTTTCTTCCCTTCTGACTGTATACTGACTGAGCCTCAGCAAGAAACACTGTTATATTGCTTTCTTTAATTTTCATGATGGTAGTGATGGTGAAATTATCATGGTTAAATGCTCAGCCACTTTCGTCTGTGGGCAGTGAACTGGTTACTCGACCGGTTACTTGACAGTTGCAGATTCGAAGCCCGGTTCACAGAACGAATGCTATATTGTTAGGTACTCCCGTGTTGCCTCATCCCTAAGTGCGTGAGCATTGCTATCTAACCGTCATGTGTACGCATTATGACGACCTTTATTTTTAGTTGATCAAGGCTTTTCTAATCACCACTGCATCTGGAGCCTATTTGAAAGCGTTGCATACATAGGATGACTTACGGATTTTTTTTGTATCACTGGCTGTTCACATTACATACACAATGACAAACGCATTTCCGGTTCTGATTGTTGATACCGAATTTGGCATTTCCCAACAAATAAAGTTCGCTTCGTCCTCATCGTCCGTATTGTTGACATTTTTCATCATCTTCCCGAAACAATCAAATGTCGTTATTTTACAATGGAAAACGACACCCACATCTCTCAAGCGTAAAGCTGATTGGGAGGTTATTTCTCTTAACATCCTTTTGAACTATTTCTTTGCCTGACCCCATATTAGTATTTGACCATCGAGATCGTTCTGCCTGTGTGATCACTTAAGAGTCTTATCTGACATTCTAATAGTCCTTTTTGGCTGTTTACTATGCACAGGTGCATCTCAACGGATGATGGTGATTCACAACGCTTCTTCCCTCAATCATACTAGCTGGACACTTTAAGTGTACTTAATTGGAAATATGGTTTCTTGTTCAAAAATGCCTGACGAACCAGGGTACTTCCAATCGAAAATTACACACAATGTCTTTGTTTTGATTCATACTGTCACATAGATCAGATAGCTGACAAAAAGATCTAAGTAACTTGTGAGATCAGGTTAAAATCGGATTAAATCGCCTCTGGTCGTTGATCGCCATGGTGAAGTTTGCCGAATACCCGCACCATTCGATGTACTGATGATCACTATACCTACACTTACGTGCTACACCATTCTGAAAATGCTACACTCTCGGGGAGCCCACACAAACCAGCTTTCGACTGCCGTTTCGCTGTTCATTCAAGGAAGGCCACCTGGCAAGCGAACGATGAAAGCCATGCATACGTCATACCTGACTCTCGCTGGCTAAGCAGTTATAATTGCTTCTGTCTTTTTTCCGATCACCAGTATGTTTGCTTGCCCATATCTTCGAGCCGTCTGATCCGTTTTCATTGCGGCTTTTACCGTTGTGCATCTCTTTCTAACAGCCATCTGACGACCAGTCGTGATGCGCACTGTATGTTACTCACCAGGACAAATGAATTTCCTGTAGTTTTCGGTCAGAAACACTCGTTTGTCACGCATTCTTGAATAGAGACTCTTATTTCGAATTACTTACGTTTCCCCATCCGATAGTGCACTTCAGCAGAATGTTAACGATATTTAATCTAAGCCTGTGACATCTTGAAAAAGCATAGTCTCCAGTCGCCCTCCTTCGTTCAGGTGCATCCGTAGATGCCGACCGATCAGTTAAGGCTCGTATTGGTCACATAAGGCTCTTGGATAATCAGTCAAAGCTCTTATATGACAGAAAATACTGTAGTGCGGAAAAACCTTCAAACAAGCAAACTTGGCACGGTTTTGTGTTTGTACTTCCACCGACTTCGCCGGGATGTACTCAGGGAATTTGTGTCTTGTGCTAAACTTACTACGCTTTTTTCCCCTGTTTACCATCCGTATGCGCATTCTCCACTTGCTCGCTGAGCGCCAACTACGTCTGTTCGAATCACGTGCGGTACGTGGATGTGACCGATGCACGAGATGTCTTCCGTTTGACACTGTGCTCGCAACGACTATGTTAAGTGCTGACTGTTTTCGCAGATGAGATGAGAGGTGAAGCACGTCACGTGATGTGGCCGTTGTTGAGGTCCCCAACAATTTCGATATGAGGGTCAGGTGTACATTTTCCTATCGCTTCACTTTATCGGTAGCATTGCTGCAAGTGGATTATGGATGCGCGTAAGAAACAAAAACAAGTGATGAGGTTAAACGAAGAATTACTCCGTGCCCTGGTCGAGGTGGGACGTTGAATTTGGATGAATAATTACCATTACGAGTCATGAAACAATACTGAAAATAGGAGCATTCAAACCGAAGTTATAGAGACTTATTCCGACAATTGAATACAAAAGTGATTTAGAGGTCCTCGGAACATCCATAAGCCTTACAGCAATAAGTCACCTACTCAACGCCATCACCATTCTGTGAAAAGCCGCCGTAAAGTGGAGTATTTGAAGCGGAAACATGCCGTCTTTATTTTCTAACTGTAAGCCAAGGGGTGTACAACATTGCAGTTGAATACTCTTGCTCCCGCGTTTATGGCCAATGGGTGACGTTCAAGCCCCGTACACGATAGAGGAGTTATACGTGCCGCTAATACATGACCTTCGGTTTGGGCAGGTATCGTACGTGCGTTGATTAGAGGCGGCTGCCGCTCAGTTCGTGAGTAAAGACAGAGTATACGAATGACAACCCAATTGACACAGAGAATGCATTTTGGGATGCGAGTGGTAGATGATTTGGCCTCAGTGAAGAGCGGTGAAAAAAGTGTGTAAAATGCTTGTTAGCCGAAGCAGCGTCTTTTGGTAAATACCCACCTGATACCGGAAACATTATGCTCTCATTGGAAGAGCCATCAGTCTCACAAAAGAGCCAGGGTGTGTTTACATCTCCACGCTATCTTCTGCGATGCCCAATTTTTGTCTTTTGACCTGTAAATACTGGTTTGTCCGCAATCTTTTGTGACGTCATCCATTCATCACTTCTCAGACTGAAATGCAGTTCTGCAATTTGCCCTGAACAATTGGGGCGCTATCTCAGACTAGCAATTTGCAATCGGTGGCCCATAGGACGGTGCATTTTACTGTGGAAACGGTTGTCAAGGCCTAGGCTGATGTTATGGCGACAACTGACTAAACTGCCCGTTTGGTTGTTCTCGCGTTAATATTCCGTTCGGCTCCAATCCTGTTTGGCCGGCCGAATCCAGACACGTGACCACAAATTTCAAGTCTGTTTCTGGCTTATGCCCCACCTGGCTGAGTCAACGTCCCGTCGTCTGTCACGCGGGGAAACGATAGTCGTGTCAAAAGCAAGACACGGCAGGCATAATCTATCGATCGCTTAGATTGTTGGTCGACCGATCGCAAGTCGATTCTCAACTCTGATTGGTCGCATTAAATCAATTCAACCAATCACCGTTGCGTTGGCTTCCGATTTGTGACACACATACACATGCACGCTCCGATTGTCCGTATGGCGTTGTGACGGCTGGACAATCAACCAGTTTGCCGTTCGGTTCCACTGCGGTCGGTACAGTCGCTGTTGTTTGGTTGTGTTTTCAGTCTTTGCTGCGCTACTCCGAAGCTCCCAATGAGACGCGTAACGCATGCGCCGTTTCCTCGAAGGCATTGGCTGAAGAATTTGCTGCACTTCTGGATGCTTTGAAAGCCGTGAGTTTTCTCCTTTGGAGCAACCATTTCATGTGCATTTTATTCACCACTAATTGATTGGTGAATTTTCGCTATTCTTTCGGCTACGCGTCATGAGGTGCCATGATTATAGAAGACGTGTTTATCAGTTTTATATGACTCATATATTGTGACTAATGTGTTCGAAACATTGGTCAACGATCTAGTGCCACCCATACGTCGCAGCGTTCGCACGTCCGTCTGTTCAAAGTCAGTGTGGTTTGAACTCGCGGCTAATCAGTGGTCTCCTTTTTGTTTGCTGGACTTTAAGTACTTGAATTAAGAAGCAAACATGTTAACTTAATGAAGCGCGCTTAATTCCCGTGTGTTCTCAAGCTCAGTTTTGTTGGACGTCACATTTCCCAACGAAACACTGTAAGGTGATTTTTTTCACCCTATTCGCAATCGTATGTTTTGTTTTGTTCTTTCTCAACTAGTTTTTTTGTCGACAGTTTGAATATGCTTTCATTGTAGTGGCCTGCTTGCTCCAGAACTTATGGTCACGTGTGTGTGCTTGGGTTTTTAAAGAAGCTCGCATGATGTATGCCATCCACTTGTTCGTTCGCATGCTCTGTCATTCATCGCCAATCGGTTTCATACCCCTTCTCCAGTCATTATTCTGTGTCGGTGCCGCTTACAATACTATACGAGGTCATTTGCATATTTCCTGTAATAGTTTTTTGGTCTCCGTTCAGGACGGTCTTTTATACATTACGTGTAGTTAACACCTACCAACAGAAAGCGACCTAGTGCGTGGCGCACTAACTCCTCATCGCTGTGATTGTTTGCAGAACTCAGCTGAAAGCCGCAATTAAACGTTGGTTCATACACGTTCTGGATTTGATTACGTCGTGTTCTGTCGTCGGTTTGTGTTTTGGCATGCCGTGATTGTAGGCCCTATTTTGTGCACGCCTCTGTTTGCGGACCGTTTATTTTTATTTTCATCGTAGAATCAGCATAGTTTTAAGGACTACTTGCTGCACGCAGTTGTCCTTGATTTTAAGTGTAATACTTGATGTTATACCCAGTTTTGTCAGGTTTGTGATGTGGCTTGAATGGAGGTGCGCTTCACCGTTTACTGGCGTCAGCCTTTTTCTAACTTTTAACGATGTGATCGGAGAGCACAGGTGACATTTCTTACAATCTGACATGTGTAAGTTAAGTTTGAAACGTGCAGAAAAAAATAGCTAGGCGGAGTTTGGTGACGATCATACGTGAATAATTCAAACAATGGACATTCGCTATGTTATCCCGGTGATCCAAACATCCCTAGTTCGCCTACTTGTCTGAGCATCGGCAGTGTCAGCACAAACCTCCTGTGAACTCGGTGAGCTGGACAAGTGCGCCTAATTACCAACACCTGAACAAATTACTAGGCGCATCCCATTGTGTTCCCGATTGACACTAAAGGCCTTGGAGCTGTGCATTACAACTTTCCAGCAACTCATTAAATTTACGGACATCGCACTTTTGAACTGCTGTCCGTCGAAGGATTGCAGCCAGTGAAGAATGTATGTTTCATGCTGGCTACCTCGTGCGATTGCTTTAGTTTGATCTCATCTTTAGCTAATATTTTACTACTTAGGGTAACGAGAACTGCGGCATCCTCCGAATCGATGCTGATTATGTATGCGTGTAGCGTCCAACCGGAATGCTAAATCCCAGCCACATACATCTTGGAGATCATTCCGCTGTGTAATTGCCTAAGAAAACGAATCAGAAAGCTTTATCAATCCACGCACATGTCCAAGCAGTGACTGATTCTCCCTTTCACCAGCCCTTTTGTTTATCATTTCTTTCCCAAGACTCTCTTTCCCGACAACAAACCATCCGATCGTGAACGAATTGCCAATGCGGCTCGTCGCATTGCAGACTTATCACACACGTTGCTTAGTTTGTTGGACAATCTTCGTGGTACGTTTCATGCTCTAACTCGGTCTTTGGGTTTATTTTAAGTTTATATTGATTCTTATCCAACCCCTATGACTCTTAATTCGTTGCACATTTCAGATTGTCATAATAATCATCGTACTATCTCTGCTGTTCAGTATCGCACCGATTTTGTTGATGGAAACTCAACTGCGATGCAGCGAAGTCGGATCCTCGTAGTCCCCCTCGTTGTGTTGTTTCAACCGACGCTCTAACAGCGTTTTCATTAATATTAGCCATTATTGCCCTTTGCCCAAGATTCTCTTGGGGCATCCAATTGTGGTCTCCTAAGGCGCATCATTTTGCGTTCCGCTATGATGAATGGACTGTTTGTGACCCTGCTAGCCTGTCCATAGGTCCTGTGGCTGTACAACTAGTTTTTTTTTGCTGCGAATAATGTCATACTACGTAATTCATCTTGCGTCTGACTAATTGATTTTTCCCTTTTCTTCTGTTGTTCCGTGTGCTTTCGCATTGATCCGAATCTTGGCGCTGTTTTGTGTTCTCACCCCTTTTTTGTTCGGATCCTCTTTGTGTTCATCTGTGTGTATCTGTCGGACTTATAGAGGGTCCGCGGCTGGTCATGTACTTCCGTGCGAGTAGTCCAGAATGTGAGCAAAGCTATGTATATTCTTGGCTTTTTTTTGCACAACGAACGATCTTTGTTCGATGTTGTCACGCCTGCGCTGTCCCAGTGTGATATTTTATCTGCATTGTAACTAGACACTTAGCACTCCGATCGAGTGCATGCATGTAGTGTCTATTCCCAAAATCGCACTCTGTGTACTAATTCTGCTAACCACATTGCGGTGGCATGTTCATAAACCTCGGACTTGGCTGTCACGGGTGATTTGGTGTCAGGCCTCTGTTTTTTCCGCCCTACCGCTATTTCTCGTCGGTTATCGCGAGGACTCTTACGTCGATACTTCTTTTTCAGGGCGCGATGTAGCTGAAAAGTACATTGGACGTCACGTGGCCTACCATCATCACTACGTACCTAACTATGCTATTGGTAAGTTGCAAGCTTATTGATCTACCTACCGATTTACTGTTTTCTGGTTTTTATCTTTCGATCTCGTGGTATTTAGCTATTTGCCCTGCAAGATTCAATTCACGTTGTTAGGTTATGTGATCCACTGTATTTGACTTACACTGTACTCTACACCATCCGTCAGTCTGTTGATAGTACCACATGCTACCCATACCTCCCCTGTTTTTCCCCTAAGCTGGCCCAGGTTCCACACATCACTCTTCATACGTTCGACCTACCTGCTATCCGTTGCGTATGCGGCGTGGAGTTGTAGGTGAACTGAACAATGAAGATCAACTAGATGAGGAGTCTGAATCACGCATTGACGCATCCATAGAGCAAATAAGTGCAACGCTGAATGCCAGCAAAGTGAGTAATCCTTGGATTCTGCTTTCTTGCTGCTGCGTTACAATAACCCGAAATAGGTTTTTTGATGAGATATGTTTGGGTTACTTGGTGTGTTTGTGTTTCGTGCACACCTTGTATGCGAACACCAGTAACCAAACATATTCCCATTGATTAACTGTGATCGGCAGATTTTGCAATGTACACGTTTTTATTGGGCAATCACTTATTTGTTCCTTTTTTGTGAACTGTAGCATCCGTCACCCACGGAGGGTAGTTATTGACACCATAATGTTCCATGATGCTCACTCTCAACATTCCGTGACCGGTTTTGTTCTTGTTTGGGTTCATCAGGTAAAGGCACTGTGAAAGAGAAGTCGAACTAATCTGTTGACTCACAGAGTCCACCAGGTCACTATTTACGGTGTCTTGACAAACAGGTGTGAACAGAAGCACAGTACGTCACAGCCTTATAAAGTCGATTGGGAGGAAATGTCTGTATGTTGATTTCCACAGGCTTATGTTACACTTCCGGGACTTGCGCAGACGATATTTTGACGGATCGCAATCTCGAACGCTGAATGACAGGTCTATCATATCACCTTCGATCCGTGGTTCCAACGTCTGCATTTTATTTATGCGTTTGTTTGTCCAAGCTGTTGCCATCTAGTTGAATACTGCTGTGTGTTGCTGTGCCTTGGTAGGTGTTTCCCTGATGTATGAGTGCTCTTCCTTCCGATTTTTCTAAATCCTGCTTATGTATTCATCACAGTTGCTTGTAACGCTTCTCTACCTGACTTTCAGAAGGGTTCCTTTTACATTTTCATTCTGTCGGAGTTTTTGCGGCGCTTTTCATCAATAATCAAATCTGTTTCATCCTTGACCACGATTTGGTCCATTTACTTAGTTGTTTAGACGTTCAGAGATATGTTGATCCAGTGTCGTTGTTTGTTCTGGTTCATGCTTATCCACTCTGCTCGTACTCATTTATCTCCAACAGCCGTCAAAAGATGGGGCTTCCCTTCTGCGAACGGCACATTCAGTTGCTACGGCTACTCGAAATCTGATCCGAACAGCGAAATCCATTGGCCTTGCTCCTCCACTGGACGCAGCAGAACGTGCTAGATGGGCATCTGACTCAAAACAAAGAAACTCTGTGTCTTGTTCACTGTGGCGTGCCGAGCTCACTCTTGCGCTGGCAACACAAGATATGTGTCATTTGGCTGAGCTCTGTTCTCAAGCACATACAGAAGATCCTCAACCGGACTCCACAGACGTTTTTGGGACCTCACTCCATTTAGTGCCCTCCAAGGAGCGTTTACTCGCGGCAGTTCGCCGGGTGGCTGCTGCCAGTGCTCAACTCCTCATGTCTGCTAAATCCAAGCGATTGATGTGCGTAACTGAAGACATACAAAAATTACAGGTGTGTCCATTGGCTATGTAGATTGTGAATGTCGTGATTTACTCCTCTAGGTTGTCCGAACACCTGAACTCTTAAATTAACTGTTTCAGGCCGCTGGACAGGTCGTAAAGGAGACTACGGATAGACTTTCGTCGTCTCTTCAACAGGGCCATTTCTCTTGCGATCCTAGTGGTCTGTACGTCACGGCTCCTTTGAGTCCTACACTTCAAGTGAGTTTGTCTGAACTACTCTGTCAGTTCAAGTTACAGGCAGTCTTTTATGATACATCACAACATTGTGTTGTTTTTGGTCTGTTCAGCAGTGCCAATCACTGTTCCTGATTGAGCTTTGAGTAGTTCAGCTGATTGTTGAAATGACGATTACACGCTTAAACTTCGGCTACTTCCCACTTCTTTGTCTGAATGCAATTATTTCACATTGAATTGAGTGCAATTAGTCTGACCGTCCCTTGCTCATGTCTAACCCATTATACCATGTAAGCCGATGTTGTTCTCGTGAATATTTTGTCACTTTTCAGTTGTTTTCTAATAGCAGCGTTTTGTTTGCTTTCCATCCAGCTGTCACATTTGTCACTCTGATTTAAGCTTGTGTATTCTCGTGCGTCTCCGTATTCAATTTTAAAATCACTTGTTCGACCCATAGCCGTCATTGGTGGTTTCATTTTGGCCGTGAGCAGTCTACTTACGCTGCATCTCCTGTCTGGTCCAGTTGATCGAAAATGTCACCGGTAGTTTCTCTGACGCTCTCTTGGACAAATGATCGGCGGAGCGGTTTACAGCCCCCGATTTGTACTGGCTAGACTGGCACGTCTTACACTACTGTTGCTCTTTTACGGACGTGCGCCAGCTGCATAACCGTTTGCTCAAGGTGGATAAAATGAGTTGTAGATTTCTTCGCAAGTATCGTCCTCGGTTAATATCGGTCTTTCGTTCCGTCATTATTTCCCGCTCTTTCCTACCTTGTGGATTCGTTTAGCTCCATCGTCTAATGGCGTCGTCCAGGCAGATCTACCCACTCTTTCCAGTCGTCCCTATCCTATGCTGTGGGAGTGCTCATCTCGTCCACCCGTTTTCGCCACTTAGAATCAAGACTCATTAGCCCACCTTCCACACTTCTTTTGATCACCAGTTATTTTAGCATTTATCCGTCATTAAATCGCGTCCGATAGAGTTATGTTGTGTCGAGTGAACGATTGAGGGTCACATATGGCGACGAATGCGATTTGTATTCCTCACGGGCCATGAGGACGAAGTTTACGGGTTTACCCACTACAACGCCGAGTAGTCTTACGCACTCCAAATAACCTAGCTGGTGCACATCGGTAATAGAGTTGCGAGTTTGTGCGAGGACAGTGTGGTTCAGGTAAAATTTACGCGTTGGATGCATGTGGATTGAGTGTTGCGAATCATCCGTCTGTTTTCTGTCCACGTTTTGCTGACTCCACTGTTTCACCATATCGTTTCTCTCATTTTCTCCCGCAGAACGTGATTGATACGCAAACTCAAATCCGTTCACATCAATCTGAGTTGGATGCGCTGGAGCAACACCTGGCACAGCTACATCAGGAACAGATTCGCAGCCATCCGGCTCTTTTCGACCAGCCGTCCACGGTGACAAACCTTGTTTGATTCGCGTTGGTCGATTTTTTTGTATATATCTGCTGGACGAATCAAGCTTAGAGAGAGAGAGCCATAACGACCGGCAATTTGTCGCAAGTTGGCACCCCACCCTCAGTCTTCGATTGACGTTGAAGTAGGTCCTTTGGGCATCGAACCGTTGCTTTTAATCTTTCACCCGTTACTCTTGTTTTCTTATGCTTATAAATGGAACCCAAACTGGACGCAAAAAGTTGACCTAATTGTACCTCATGTTTGTCGCTGAATCTCTCACCTAATTTGCATATACTTGCTTTTGTTCATGCTCCCTATCTGCGCATGCCTAGCGCCTCAGTTCTCTTTTTCTCCATCCACTCTTCCATCGTTAATAGCACCATCACTAACTTTTTCAATACTGAGACGTCTCCCCCCGTTTTACTGATTAATATTTACTTATTTTCACACTCAACACTTCTATTAATATCAGAGCTTTGTAAGCGGATCATTCACATTGTTTCTTTTCGCACCTTTTTTCGTTTCGTTTTGGAACTTTCCTTCCCCCGTGGTGCACTGTTCGTCGGAATATTTTTTCTGTTTTTCGTGATGCCATGTCCACGTCCTTCATCGTCCCTTCCCAAATGGTGCTTTTTATATGTTCTCTTCCCAGATAAATAATATTTAGCCGCTTATGTGACGTGGATAAAGCAATATTATTGCCTACAGCCATAAGCCTGTTTCTACGCCTCTTCATTTCACCAAATGGGGTTCTACACACTGAGATCCACACTTTAAATTACTCTGTGGTTGTAATGCCGGTCTATTTTTGGACACCTTCATTACGTTTAGTTTGTAGTCAACACCATCCTAATATCTGTAGTGCGCATTACTCTACCGCATTCGAAAACAGGTGAAAGTCATACGAACGAGGTATTCGTCCGAGGTTTTGTCTCGTTATACGGTTGATCAATTGACTCACAGCGGGAGGTTGTGAAGATGGCCGCTGGACCGTTGAACACTTATCTTGAAATACTCTCCGCTTGTTCCCCGAGTTGTAAGCACACGAACAAAAATGGTGACATCGTATGAGTGCAGTTTACAACAAGGCGGATGGCACACTGTACCTAGACGCGCCTTTGGTAGGTTTATTGTAAACACAACCCGTAGAGTAGGCAGAAGTGTATTACGCAGCACGTAGCAGCGGTATGACTGTCCTCCCTGTTAGCTGGCCCGGGATTTTCACGCACGGAGTTGGCGTAACGACTTCAGACTCACTATTTACTCGCTTGGTTTCTGTCGCTCTGATCTCAGTAGGTATCTCTCAAGTGATAGTGTTCGTGTCCCCGAGTTTACACCTAGTCTTGATGACCGCCTCCTGCACATCTCACGTGTCGGAGTTCGGTGATACAAACGAACATCCGGATATTAGCATCGTTGTTTCGACAAATGATCAGTGAACCTATCATAATGGGCCATTAGAGTGTGTTAGTCGGCATGACCCGCTTTGCGACAGCGTGATGACAGGATCGAAGTGGGGTTCAAGGCACCAAACATTCATTGAGGTGCTCAAATGTCCCGTTATTGAAAATGTCAGTTTCTGTACGTGTATGATGAGTGAGTTGCCAGCGAAACCCCATACTGATCGGTTTTCTAATGGCAAACCACTTTCACATTTTCAAAACAAAGGTGGTCCCCGATTGCAGTTACTTTGGATCAGTGCCCACCGCTGTCCGCTCCGTCTGCTATCCGCTTACTAAGGTGAAAATGAAGCCGAAAGTTCTTTAATGCACAATCCCTATTGTCCGGTTCACATGTGCATACTGCCGCTCATGCGCCCGCAGTTATCAGTGGGAACTTAGACACGAACGTTCAAGATGGATGAAGCCCAAATCCGTGAACTGTCTTGAGGTGTAATTTATGAGCGAAATGAGCTCACCTTACTTGATTAACAGGTCAAAGTATCCGATGTGTATCTCTCGTCTACCATTGGCTGTAATACAAATTTCCAGTCACCAACTGGATGGACCTGGAAGTAATTTAATCGGAAGGTTGGCAAATTGCAGAGATTTCGTTCGTTTATGATACAGAGAGTGATTACTCTAGTAACACGTACGCAGACAGCTCTACCCTCAAACAAGATAACAAGCGGGAGTAAGATGAGAATGAACATACCTTCCCAACTTATAGTAAGCGAATTACTGCACTCATAAGTGGTCCATTTTTGCAAACAGTTGCTTTCCGTAATTCTAATCAGGCTTTTACAACTACATAGAGTAAGTACCAGTTATATCCGAGAACTATAACAAATAAAATAAGCCACTAAGAATCACAAAGGTGATGCAGATTGCGGTCTACTGGAGGAGGATGTGTTGGTGAATGCGTTAGAGTACCATACGTGCCTGCAATGAGACACACTCGTCAATGTCAAGGGGATCGTGGTTTGTTTTGGTTTTAAGTGGCTGTGGGAGGTGAAGGGTTTACACGAACCGTTCTTAGGCAAACAGAGAGCGATTGTAGAGCCTGATGGCAATAGCCTAGGTTGTTGATAAGAATCACACTCTGATAGCTCTGCAGTGGGCTTGAAGAATCTCGTGCATGACTCGGAAAGAGCTTTATCAAGATTTGCTTGAAAGCCAACCGCACTGTTAGTGTGTTTTCCCGATCCGTTGCGTAGAAATCTCGAGTGTTCACGATCCCTCTCCGATAGCCACCTTGAGATTCTCCCGAGGTAACCTGTTTGACAAAAGGTGAGGGAAGAGATACAAGAGACGCAGGGAGCTTGGGTAAATTATACTTAGGGCGCGGCACCCGTATCGGACAGGCGTCAAGCAATACGGTAAAGCCTGCTGGATCACGTTTAAGTCTACGATCAATTATTTCATTGTTGAATTCACCCTTATTTGATAGATAAAAATCGGTTTTTCTCTGTCTTCCAAACGAGCTCACGTTTCGTACCAAAGGACAAACTTCTATCCATAAATCTCTCAGGGTATCTGTTTTCAGTGAACGTTTCTCGAATATACGTTACTTACTGCCTGATAATGTCCGATGTGCAGACTTTTGCTCCTGTTCACCAGACGGCGCGCCAAACTCCTTTTGTAATTCAGCGGGACGAAATTGAGTGTGTGTTGATCATTCCACGTCTTTTTCGTAAAGCGATCTTTGAACCGTTCCATCTGATTGACGAAACAACCCGACGTTTAGGAATGAAAGCTTGCCATGATGTTATTACACGATGGTGAACTCAGCTAACATGGCCTGAGGATCATCATCGTGTATAGAACGTACATTTAGTAATAGTGTGACTGGATTCACTAGTGCCTAGTTTGTACATATGTATTCGCGAGTAGCAGCCCTAGAAATGAACTCATTGCTACTGCATCCTTCTGTCCGTGTAACTGTCCACTGAGTTGGACAGTATAGGCGTAAAACCACAATAGGTCTTCCAATACTTTATCTGTAATTCCGACATCAACTTGATTGGTCTCGATATAGGTGAGGTAATAGTCAAGTTTCTGTCAGTGGTACACTAATTAAAATAGAGGTCGCATCCAAGGGCACGTTGCCGTTCTCGAAATCCACTGAATCGATTGAGTTTACAAGGAGAAGGGTGTCCTTGAGATTGAAAGCACCTAGCCTTGATCTGATCGATTTTAATACCTCAACTAGCCATTGAGCTAAGGCATGATGTGGTGAATTGTAAATGTCCAGCATTGGTTTCAACGGCACTCCATCAGTATGAATTTTGGGGAGATCGTAGAATGACCGTTCCCGTGGGTCTGGTAAGATCGAACGTTCGCACATCGATAACGTCTGCTTGTTGCATTTGGCAGAGTACTTTGAACAAGCTTTTCTCTCTGTTGTTTCATCATTATGTTTTTCCGTTTCCTGAAACTGTGAGCTACCTGATAGGATCGACGACATTTTGGTGACGTAATCAGTTTTATCAAGTAAAACTATCCGCACGCCTGTCAGGAATCATGGTTAAAATATTCTGAACAACCGACTCAATTTCCCTGGCTCACTCCACTATGCTGAAAGAGACAACAGAGCTAATATGACGGCCATCATGAAACAAAGGGGATCTAGGACTGGGCAAGCGTACGAAAGGATTTGAAGCATGAGGTCAGTTTTTATCGCGAATCGACGGGGTAGGCATGATCAGATTGAGGAACAAACGGTACGTCTACATGAGTTAGCTCTTGAGCTGAAATGTAAACGTAAGTGATCACGTGGAGTGCTAGAAAAGCAACCGCTTGCCAATTAGAACTGAATACAACGCCAATTTTTGGTTACAAAACGGATATCCCAACTTAGAAGGCAAGAGCAAACTCGAGTATTATCAGTCCGAAAGCAGTGTACACACTTGTTCCATTCGAAGCACTAGAGGAAACACTATCGAACGATTGGAGTCTTCCTGATCTATCTATTCAGCACGTACCCCAGCTCTCCTGATTTTCTTCCGACATGTGTCAGGCACATAGCCGTAGAGGCAAATGTTCGCGATACTATCTTCTGGAATTCAGGGATGTTCTTGGCGCTGAAGACTACAATATAGTCGTAGATTTTACGAAAACCATAGTGTGCAATAATAAAATAACGAATGACGTTGTTTCAGAGAACAGTTACGAGTCATACTGTCGCTGACCCGATGGAGTTCATAGAGTAGTGCAGATGTTGAGAACATTTAAAAAAAGTGTACTGGAACTCATTCTGCTTCAGGAAATTCAGGTGATTTTGAGAGGTGACGAATAAGAAGTTTATCGGACAAAATTTGCTGAAACTAAACGTATGACCTCGTAATTGTCGGTAACCTTCATGTATGCGCACCAGGTGAATACCAATCATACTATATGAAAGGCAGCTACTGAAGCCGTGCGGCAATCATTTAGTTTCGAGCGATGCGGAATTCAGCGAGTTCGAAAATTAGGGCAAAAACAACTAGTCGATAAATTACCATTTCATCAGCGCAGAAAGAAGACATATGTTGCGATATGTTAACATTTCGTTTACTCTCATCGGTCGCAAACGTAAAACATGCAAGTTATATACGACAGACAGGGTATGGAGACGCATACAATCACACCATGTATTATGTCATCACCACCACGGCAACCCCGTAGGTTACTTCACCCACTTTTGTGCACACAGCGCCGGCTGGTGAGCTCTAATCAGCATGGCTTCGCTAAAGGCCAGTAGCTTCGGGTTCTGCTGACGTAACAGTATTTTGAAAGAGTTAAGTGGGACCACCTGGTGACCTGTTATCATGTGTCTGGCAATCGATGACGCGGGGCTTCGAGTAACTGATGAAGTTATTGAAGGGAACCCAGTGTTTCAAATTACCGTTTGCCAGTTCCAGCATCTGTGCCGTTCACACAGTGGTCGCAATTCGTTCTGCATGATAGTAAGTAACCTTCATTGGTGCAGTGAGGCACCATTTTACGTTTCGCTCTCATTATGCACTATTAACGTCCGAACTTCACCTTCAGATTGATATGTTAAAAATACTGACCACCTACATCTGCCATCGCTTAGGATCTTTGACCGATCTGCGTACTGAATTACCATGACCTGCTCAGTGGCACCCGCGAAAAGTGAAAGACCACAAGAAACTAACGAACAACGACAAGCGCTAGATTGGACTATCTCCTCAAAAACAAAAACTCCGACATAAGGTTAAGAGAGTATCACATTTTGCCCTACTCAATGTATTGAATACTCTGTAAGATTCCTCAGTGTAGCTAAATAATACTCGGTCTCAAGAAAGTCAAATATAATGTTTAATTTTGTCCACCGGAAACTGGCAATTTCTACAAATTCACGTTCGTTGCCAACAAAGTAGACACTTTTGAGGCATCAACCCTTTTAATACACCATCTTTCATAGCACAGGATACGTTTACGTTGAGTTATTTCATTGGTAAACTCTACACATTGTTATTGGCAGGATAGAGCCCCGGTGTAGATTTGAGCAGCCGGACGATACTCAAACCACCCGTGACCTTGAATGTCAAATGCCAATGAGCATCGGGTGGCATAAAGACTGGAAGCTGACTGACTGTGGTTCGGTAATGTAATCACGCCTCGCGTGATATTTAGCCGACCAAGTAATCACCAGCAAATCACGTTTAGTGGATGACCGATGTGACTGCATTCTGTACCACCGCTCATTCGATATACTACGCAGCGTCGCTGGAATGAACACCCTCACAACGGCAATGTCGTTTCACTGACATCAAGCGGACCTTTATGTTCATTGTAACGAACAATTTAACTATCCCCACACATACCCGCCACAAAAAAGTTTACGGGATAACCCACAGTCCGGTCAATCACCGGTCCCCACTATCTGCCCGTTCCACCTGGATTGCATAACCGGATAAAGATGGACGACGTTCGTAAAAATGAGGCGATGTTGACTGCTACTCTTGGTCAGAACAATGGTCAGTCAAATGTGACCAAGTGAAGGGTGCTGGGACCATAGGAAGAGATGTTAGAAGGCGTTGAGACAGAGAGAAATGACTGTACCAAGAAACAGTGAGTCAGTCAGATGACCCCAATTAGTCCCACAAAGGGCTGAGCGCATAATGCGTACGGCGTGCATATGAATGTGGTTCAACTGTAATGGTTAGTGATGCGCAATAGCGAAAGAAAACGGTCGTGGACTTGACCACTTGATTAGCTATTATCAATGAGGCGGTCGAAGGTGACGAGAAAAGCGAAGTCGCAGCTCGATAAGACCTTGTGTCCACTGCGTGACAGGCACGCATTAAACTCTGTATGAACTAGGTTTTTGTAGCAAAACACGTGGCACGCGGGCCTGCCGATAAAAATTACATAAGACAAGTTATTAATAATCGAAACCACATGATAAAAAACCGAACTGAGTTAGGCAGTCGTTCACGCTAACCAAATGACTATCATAACAAATACTTCCCGATCCTATGGCCTCTATTCTAACGACTGTCTACTGCAAGCAACTGGAACATGATGAATGTGGCGTTATCCCGAACAGCGGGATGTATAAATTACTTCGCTCTCCGAGTGTCCCGCTGTTTTTCGAGCTTGGTACTTACGTGGCAAACGTTTCATCACCAAACTAGATGACACCATCACTTCAGGGGAGTTTCAGCCTCACGGCTGGTGGAAGTTGATGGATACAATGGTAGAATGATGATGTCACCCACACTTCGTGATAAAACGTTTGCCAATTAAGTTTCAAGCCTGATAAACAACCGAGCCATCAAAATGAGAAACGAAAACTGCCACTATTTCCAACAGTTACAAAACCACACGGTCGTACAACATCAAAGACCAATTACCGATGGCAGATCTTTGCGTGCTGATGAGTCTCCATGCATGAGCGATTACTCCTCCGTAGCAAATGTCCGTGTGAAGGTGCCCTAACACCAAGCACTAGCTACGTACCATCAATCAAACTCAACCTCTATTTGGCTTGGGGTCAAATGAGTCCGATTGTGAGGGGAGACGAATCGAAACATTGTGCAACTGTTTACTATTCTTCATATCCCTGTTTTACTGTTGGCATGTCAAGGTACGACTCATCTGACCCCCTCGATGGGAAATTTGTAAAATCGTCTCGTAGAAAATGGCTGAACAATAAAGTTGTTACACAACTTGCCTGTGGTTTCCTAAAGGAACTAAACTTTGTAAAAGATGGTTGAAAAGGAGCCCACAGGCGTGTCGATAAAAAGACTTCGAAAAATTACTGATGAGTAGTCGGGGATTTGGTTTATTTTCAAGTTGACTTAAAAAAATGATCAAATTCTGAAAAAAATAGATTATGCGTCGTAATGCAGGAGGCAGTGATGTATACAACTAGATCATGAGAACATTTATCAGTGAAACCAACATAAACACGGATCAGATGAGCCACAGTTGACACGAAAAGCAAAACCGGGTTGAATCGCAAGACTAGATCGGACACTCAAATGTTGGGAAGCCGGACGCATTGCTCCGTTCCTGGGTAGGCTGGAAGTTGAAGTCGGTACTTGGCCGCCAGCGCATTCGGGACAAATCGTCCACCTGTGAAATTACGACAGCAAGCAAACACGAATCACTGAGGTGTATACGAGGAGAAAACAAGTGGGCATAGGAATAGTCAGTGTACTCCACAGAATAGAGGACAGAGAGCACTTATTATGAGCACCAAAAAAACAGGGAACAACTTAGTGTACAACGATGAGGAGTAACAACCATGATCCATAGACTTAAGTGCTGAGTGTACCTAGTGTACCATCGATTTAGTTTACACATAGATGATAACATAGATACAAGGAATCCGACTAGGAAGTCCTGTCACGATCAGGCCTGATTAATTTAGTACACCATCACGAAGTGAACTTACCCCCTTAAACATCGGAAAAGCAACCTCTGTGCGAGTACCCGATGTTCCCTGTTATTAATCACGATCAGCACCACGTTCACGTAGACTACGGGGCACAAGGGGAACAACTTTGTGCCAAAGAGAAGGGCAGAGTACGTGGACAACTCGAATTGGGCCAGTTACGACTACCGGTTTCTGAGCGCCCCGGCTTAAGTTCGCACGTCTTGCTAACAGCAGCAGGATTGCGTTCTAGGCGGTCATCTCTGCACAGCGCTTACTAAAGTTGAAAGCGACTTCTGAACAAGAATGATGAGAGGAAGGGGAGGCAGGAAAGTGAAACAGGCGACAGATTCTGCGCAGTTAGTCGCGATACTCCAATCTCAACGAGAAAACTTGATGTTATCTTCAAGATGACCATATACCCACAAGAATGAGCAGCAAACTTTCGTGTCTGTAGGCACCAAATTGGGCCTGAATGGCGGAATCTATTAAATCTGAAAGGCTGGGTGCTGACAGCATAACCGGATCCGGCGGAAGCATGCGAGACATAGCATGTCCTAAATGAAGTACAAGGCAGACAGAGTGTCCTCGACCATCTCTTCTTTCATATTTTTCAGAATGTCACATTCCTTGATCATGAGATGTGTAGCATGCAAATAGTAGTAAAGTGTCCAGTGTTGATACATCAGACTTGTCTGATGCTTATCCCGTATGACGTGTTAGCATAATGGACTCCTCTCAGCCGAGGTTGAAGGTATACACATATATGGTGGCTGGTCAGTTTCAAAAGCGTGGACAATGCCTTTAGTTGTTACAGTAGTAATAACTAATGAAACGGGACAGTGAAACCCCGAATGATGCCCTAACTTGCAACCCGGTCGTTTGTTTAGATTCCAACTTAAGCACCGATGTTCCAGAAACTAAATTCCTCTCGTTCACCTCTCAAGTAGGCTTGTTTATTTTCTTTCTAAGGATTTATAACAGTTAAACAATAAGGTTAACTACTGAAGTACGACTGTTGTTGATGATTATTATAAACATAAGCTACTATTTGACCGAGGGAATGATTTGGCTTGAGTCAAAACACTGGCAAAGTATGTGTACTCCCAACTGTTGATATGAACTTCCATGGCAGAGGATTTCATAGCGGCTATCCTAAATCATCTCCCAAAGGGGGGGGCTATTGTGGATAGTTCCAGTACCGTGGAGAACACGTGAAAGAAGTTCTCAAACTAACTGACCGTTTACAGAAGGGTGGGTGTCCTGAGTTCTAGAAACGATGGACCTACCTGACAGTAACGCATGTACAAGTAGAACGGTGTTTTCAGAATATTTGCATTCCGATGCACACAATTGTGTGGTGACCAAAGTGTGCATCACGTCGAATGAACCAAAACAACCACTAACAGGAACAAAATAAAGTCGGGATCCGACCTAACAGTCAAACCAATATACACAACTGTCCGGCCAAACATCTGGGCCACACAAACACGGACAATGTTCCCGGACAAGTTATACACTGAACACACCCAACTCGCACACAAGGCGTTGCGCGTTCGATACACGTGCAAAAAAATCAATATGGCACCACTTCAGTGTACTGCGCAACAGCAACCGCACACCGGGCCGAATGCATCAGTTCCAGGAGCGCAGCTAGCACAACCGTGACGCTTCAGACATGGATGCTACCTACCCTAATTAAACTGTACAGACTTTGCATAACGCAATTCGCAGATTCCCAGCAGGAATTATGTTTCCAGAAAATGCGTTAGGTTTACGTGCCAGTTCGCTGAGATAACATATCCTACAGCGAAAAACGTGAGGATGGCGGGTAGTGTTGACGAGAGACCTCACGTGAACAGCATGACGAGGTGCTGCTTAAAATCTCCAACACGAGTATCGCAGTGCCGAGCTCTGAACGGAGAAAATTCGTTTCCCTTACTCTGCTAATGAAGAACCGCGAGTGCGGATGAACAGTCGTGATATGATCTACTCACGTGGACTAGCTCACTTTTGAACAGGCTAGCACTGTTCAGAACACCAGTAGACATCCTGAGGATATCATCCCGAACGACGTAGGTTTTTACCAGCTGTATTCACACACCAGTGTTGTAGAACTATTAAGGTACAATTCTGTTTTCAATTTGCGAACCCGTTTTTCTGATCATGTGTAAGTCAACTATGGGGGTTTAAGATTGCGTTTGGGTTACTGGAATTTACGCCAGTACGTAGTGTGATAAATGTCAGCTTAACATCCACAAAGCGCGACCCACACAAACAAATCTACACGCTTCTGGAGTTTAGGTAAACGAATCTGACAGATCCTCACAGCCAAAAGGGTGTTTTCTAACTATCTGAGTGTCTATCCACTGACACCTTTCGATGTGTGTGAATAAACGAAAGCATCGATAGTCATCTATTTCAATGCGCTTGATATTCACAATCTTAGCGGCTACGGTTGCGCATCATACAGCAGAACTGCTTTAACTGTGGTCTCATAAATAATATGCCGAAGGTGCCTTAAAACTACGAGCTCCGATTTCACTTCTCAACCTCCAGTCACTTAAGCTTTTTGTACAAACCGGTCAACCTCTGGAACCGGATATGCATTTTAACATCCTTTAACGGTTGCATCCACTCCGGCTGTGAAACAGATGTGGTACACTGTACGTACTGACCAAGTCTCAAGGCAACAAGTGCACAAAGGATTGGAATTGCACAAGAACACGTCAGCGTCGTTAGATCGAGATGAGGTTTCTGGACGGTTACGTAATCGGTTGTAGTCCACACAGTTCGTAGAACACCTGAAGAACACAATAAAGACCATGGTTCGAGGCAAATTAGTATGGCTAACTGATTCTGATTTAAGTACTCCAAATTAGACTAGAGGAAAGGTTGAAAGCGGCCAAATCAGACATGGGGCAATTTTTGAATCATAAACGAACCAGATAATTACTTTCTTTCGAAAATAGATGTTTGCATCTGGAAGTACTGGTTACGCTCAATAAGCGATTAAATCACCGTTCGGTTACGTCATCAAACGATTCACACTTCAGAGTGTCCACCAAGCTAGAGCACGGCGCCACAAACCAAGTACGTTCAGGAAACCCAAACGTATGAGGGACGGGAAATCGTGGATTATGTGGCATAAAAGGAGTATAAAGATCGATATCAATCGATAACGCTATATGGCACATCCGGGTAGGAGGTAGGAAAAACCAACTAATATCCCTATGCATAAAACATTTCGCGTTCAACCTCCCGACCTTTGGTTTTATATTCGGCACCTAAAATAACAAGCCCCTTGAAGTGCCAGGTCGTTAATCGCACTAGCGAATCACATTACCTAGAGAAGTAAGCGAACCAGTGACAGCAGATTTCAAGGTATTTAGAAGGACCTGAGTAGTCGTGACGAAACTGGAACTCTGTCAAGCTGACCAACTGTGTAAACAAACGTCGCTCGAGTATTTCCAGGTCAGAATATGGCAACGGCTATCTAGAACATAAATACAAGGTGACCAGAAGCTGATGCAGAAATCGTGATCATACGTTAATCGAACGATCGAAACAGAATGAACAAGTTTCTTGTCTGTGAATGGCAATCCGATTCTCTCTTAATTGTACTGGCCATCGACTTAGTGTTGATGAGATCTGAAAAAGATGGTTCACTTATCACTAGTCAGTTAAGCATGCTTGAAAAGTGGAATGAACATCTTCAGCTGGCCTCAAACAGAGCATAGAGGTGGCGAGATCCCAATAGTCAATTATTCCGTTCAAGGCAGTCCCTGTCAGAAACAGAAGTGGCTCTGAAGCTCTGGTTGTTAAAAAGTAACAAGTCCACAGATCCAGACCTTCCACCTTCTTTTTTCAAAGCTGATGATGTAATACCCGATAACGCTCTTTCGAACAGTTTGAGAAACGGAACAAATGCCTCGTGATTGAGGCTTACAAACGTTTGGTGCTGTTTTCAAAAAGAAGTGTGAAGTATACAGTCATCAGTCTAAGTGCTATAATACCCAAGCTATCCACGTACGGTGGTGAGGATGTCAGCATATGGAATCCCTGTCTCATGCGATACATCTCCCAAGTGTGATAACTCCGCATTGTTACATGGCCAGACACTACAGCAACCTCATCCGTCTCAGTTTAAACTGTTACACCCTAATACAAAGTGGTTGTATCCGTGCTGTTCAGTCTATCGCACAACGTCCTTACACGACCACGTCACTCCCGTTACTCGCACTCGTTTCACTTGTGTTCGTCAACTTATTAAATGCAGTTTTTTGGTCGACTTTACACTGATTTGGCTCGTCACAAGCACTCCATTGCCAATTAGTGGCTTGTCCACATCAGAGGAGAACTGAGGTGGATAGGACACCATAGAACATATATTGCGTTGGTTCGTAAAATCCGGGAAAAAATTACATTCGTGAGGAATAATAGGAATCCCCACCAGGTCCTGAATGCGCTGACCATGTATTTACTCTGCGACACACCTAGGACAAGTGACAATGTGATAATCCGCCAATGGTTGTGGTCTTTCAAACTCGTAACCTGCCTTCAAGTTGAGTACTCATAACATTCTCCGGCACTATAAAATTTGCCAAACAAGTCCCAGAGAAATAGATGAACCGGTTAAAGTTATTGTATGCTCACTCTACAAACAGAGTGGAAATTAACGGACAGCTATCCATGGTGTTCAGTACTTTGTGTGCTGTTCGACGGAGCTGTCTAATCCCTGTCTTCATGTTCAACTCTGTTACGAATAACGCCCTAGAAAGTGAACTTAAAAATCTAACCGCTCTGGCTTAGTTGGGCACTTAGCTGATCGACATGGAGTGAGCGGAGGATACTGTCTTGCCCTAACTTTTTAAACATGGGATCCCGATCATGTTCATCATCATCATCATCATCAAAAACAGCCATGAGCCTGACCAAAAGGTACTGTGGCTCGGGCCGCCGCTCACCTCAACAGTGACGTGGAATATCCTAAAAGGAAAGAGTACTACGAAGGACAAAAAAGATTGAAGAAGACTAAATGGAAGAACTAGAAATGGTAT
>QNGE01000984.1:13127-30364 GCA_008508345.1 Paragonimus westermani | reverse complement strand
ATCATGTTGAATAAAGTGAATGATCAGATTAGTTGGTATGAAGTGCGCCTCACGGCCCCAAAGCGCAAAGCGACGGTTTAGAACTAGGGCGACCTGATTTTCGCGTTCTCTATTTTAGAAAGCCCATTCGAGAGTATGGACTGTTCACACACGTGGATAGCATTAGCTCACCATTTCAGGTTGATGATCGTTGGTTTCAGTTGTTCGTACGTTTTGACACGCTAATAAGAAGCATAATTGGGAAGATGAAAAACAAAGTTGATGAACCAGATAAGCACGTCGGAATTCCAATGGAAGCAAACTCACCGAGAAAATGAAATCGTCCACGAAACGCTCTGGCGCACAGTTTGGGCGCCGTCAATGAGATCAGGCAGTCTGGATTGATGCTTTCTCCGAAGTCCACTTCACCTACATTGGCTTCTACATGCCAGCCTGTGAAGGACAATCAAAAGAGCATGTGATTTACCGACCACTCGATTAATCTACATTCAAACATGGAATCTAGCAGGGAAGCTACGACGATCGGTTGTACACATTCATCATAACAGCCATGCAAGCTCATAGAACAATTACGTCTCCAATAAACATTTACGGGTATTCCGGATTTAATTTGCTTTCGATAACTTTTTCTAACAAGATGTCTTCGTTCAAACTTGAGATTTTTATTGAGCTATTTATCACAGTTTTTGAGTTACAGCTGTTCAGAAACGTTTACACCGAAAGTGGCCACTTTGGTGCGTTTGATCAACCAACTGAAGATACGTTTTTGGCTTCCATTCGTTACTCGACTGCTGAGGCCTAGGACCAAGTAAAATACAAACCTCAGCTGAATGATTCTGGTTGAAGGCCAGATCTACTCATTCAGCTGTCTATCCAAGTAATATCGCATTGGTGATCGTAAACCACAAAAGACAATTTACTACATACAGCAAAGGTGTCCCTCTGGTGCCAAAAATCGCGTCATATCAGGCCAAACGGTGTTAATACTCAACATGGGCGAGGTGGTCAAATGAAGTTTCCTGTGGAGCAGACAGAGTACAAATTTGTCGTATTCCTGCGGGTGCAATTTGAGGTTAAGTGAAAATATAGACAGTGCGTTGAATACTCCACGTTCTCCTAATAAATACCAATGCGCTTATGACTTGCTGGTGAAATATGTCCGTTGGTGGCAGCGTTCAAATGACAAACATGAACAGGACAAAGACACTCAAAGGTCCGGGTCATCATTCAGTCAGTTAAGGATTTTGTTTACAGTGCGCTTGTGACTGGAACCACCAAAAGCACTCGCTTATGAAACAGTTCTCTTGAAATAAAAATTCTTGAATGTACATCGCGCAGCAAAATGTCAAACGATACAGACTGATAAATGCCGGAGATGTGCTTGATCACGTATGATATTGTTCAGGTGCGTACGTTCCCCAAATCGGATTTCTCGCTGAGTATCGATGCGCGACAGTACTGTAACGCTCGGATTCCAACTGTTGTGTTCACACGTTGCAAGCGTCGGACGGAAATCAGTTCGTTTTCAGTTATATGAGGTAAGATTTTATCACACTGGTCCACAAAGGTGTGAGTTGACAAATGATACATTGACACTTTTTCACTGCTCGTAGAAGAAAGCCTACCAGCAAAAGTAGTTTAATTTTAGGAGCGAAACAGGTTCGAGAAGGATACTTATTTGATACCGCGTTATGATCCAGTTATCAACATGTTTACTGTAGTGTACCATACCCGTTTTTTTTGGAAACCAGAACAATGTGGTATAGCGGCTCCCAAAAGCACTGGACAAGAGCTAATGATGATTTCTAAGCAAACCTAGCAGAATGCGAACCACACTACTGAGTGTGCTTCGATCTAGCCGACATGGAACATCAGAACAGAGCAAATCGAAACAGTTTGGTCAGTCCGGACCGTATGTTCGTAGTTTGATATCAGAAGAAACACAACAGAATCATCATATCTCTTTTTTACATTAATTCGGAGTCCAGATATGCAGGCAATGTGAAAGATGTTTTTAAAGACACAGTTTTACGACGGAAACAGTTGTGGACTGGTTATCGTGAATCACATGATTCGGAGGCACAATTGTCACAGCTTATCGCGGTGACGAAAAGCGACATGAGGAAATTCGTTGAACACTGCCATTCCAAACGTATCAATTATCTGCAAATGAGTGGTCTATAAAGATATAAGCTGAGAAGGTTTTATCCTTTTCGTGATAGGTGGGCAATTTAGGGGACGGTTTCATCCAACAACTGCTACAATTTTGTTAGTGCCGACATGTCAAACCTGAGGTTCACAAAGGCGACAAAGATCCCATGACATGACTGTCAAACAAAATCAGTGTATGCACAACACTGATTCGCGACCTGCTGTATATAATCTAAACCGAAGACAAGCCTAACGTTACACACATTTTGCCAACAAATGAAGAACGATTTGACCTACGATGCTTGGTTTGTCAACAGCATTTCGACCTCACTCGGTTAGGACGACGGTTAGAGTGAGCTCTCGTACAATGTCAGGAATTGGATAATTTTCATCTTCCATCCAACCGTGCTAATGTGGATAAACTAATTTTGACAAATCTTGAGACGCTGGAAGCATAGTATCAGAGAAACTTCTCGAGTCACTTCAAGCTAACATTTGGCGCTGTAGAAATGAAATCCAGACGCGCCAATCACAACCAAACAAGCACGATACAAGCGTACTTCAAAGGACAGTAAACAACAGTGAGCGGTCTATAGGATTTCACATATCCTGTTCCTTTCTAGGCGCAAAATTTTCCATTACAAGCTAAAGCAATTCACTTTGATGTGATTGGCCCAACTAACCCGAAGGGACAGTCGATCTTGATTAGAACAATTCGAATTCGCTACTATGTCCGAGGAAGTGGTACAGGTTATTCGGGGAGTGTCAATGGATTTGCCTAATCAGAACGGAGTTAGCAATCAAAGTGGAGCACAGATCATCTGACCTTGTTCCTACTAATCCATCAAACTGCGGGCCGTATTGATTCCTTTGACAGGTACATGGTTGCGAGTGGTTAGAGGTACTTGTGGATTTCATGTTCAATGGGAGTGAGCTTTGGAGTCATGATAGATCTCGAGTTGTAATGTAAGAATGAGGCAGTTTGTGAAAACGTTTTTTATTACTTCTCATACATGAACTGTGTACATCTAGTAACACCAGTAGGTAAGCATTGATACGGTTGGGGGATAAATGTTTGAACGAACTCAGTTGTCTAATCAGCATCAACTGTTCGGTTGTCTCACTGCACAGTTTAGGAACGCAGTAACCCATGCGGTCAAGTTCCTCAACTCAGAGTTGTATTGCGTTGCTAATACGGCTAGATTTCTGTTGACATCCACATGGAAAGTATATGCTTATTTGAGCCCCTAAGTCTGAATAATGATAGGAACACACGTAAACAAGATAGCGTCTGGAACGTGAGGTTAATCAGGCTTCGCAACAAAAGTTCAATGCGTACCAATTGTTTGTAAGTGTAATTCAACGGGGACAGGACAACATATGACACCCTCATCGCCTCAGTTAATGTTACAACTTTGGGTGTAAACGATCAACTGGTTTCGAGACGCTATTTGGCGTCATGATATGGCCTTTTTCGTAACCAGATTCACTTCTGCATCCGGTCTTGTTTGGTACTCATTTGTATTAACAACTCGTGGATGAACGTCGTGTGACGTTGGTCCTCAACACGGTTCTTATGGTAGCCAAGTAGTGCGCTGGGTTGTTTTTTATCCTTTGTGCCTCTGAATTGGATCATCCTCCGTTATGTTTCTAACTGAACTCGGGACCGGCAGAATGTTGTAAACTGCAGGAAAATGCGACAGATCAACTGCGGAAAAGATACGTTCTCGTAAAAATTGATTTTGCCACACTGGGACAAGATGGTGACAAAACTTTGAATGTCACACCATCCAGTGTGTGAATATGGTTGCACGCCCGAAATTCAGTGCAGTCTGACAATCATTACCAAATACCCACTTTCTAATCTCCTCGTTACTTACTCGCCGGTGCCACCCGATACGAACGAGTGAACGTAAATAACACTGGTCAAATACCTGAAACACGGTTCACTTCTTCTATCTTGAGCGACCATGTTTCGTTGCCGTAAAGTAACAAAACCCTCACTGTTGTCCGATACACGCGACCCTCAAGCCGCCACAGGTGCACCAGATTGGAGAACACCGCCCTAGCCTTAGAGATATGCGCTTCCAGTTCATTCCTTACACTTCCGCCACCACCACTAATGCACCTTCTCAGGTATACAAACCAGTCAAAAGCCTATATCGCTTCATTACAGAAGGACTTTGAGACTGAAAACGCATTCCGAAGCATTCAGCAGAACACGAAATAGTGTCTAGCATTGCTTGTGCTGCTTTGAACACCTTATCATCAGGATAAACATCAGTTAGTTTTCCACCAGGCAGAAGGTTCACGTCAGCATCTGGTAAGTACCGAAGACAATGCTGCGTTATCCGTCTATGACAAAAGCGAAAGAAAAATGGTGACAATGAATAGCACTCAGGAACGCCGCTCACGGTGTTGAAACTGTCAGACAGTTCACCGCAAACCCTCACCTGGGCTGGAGTATGGGAATAAAGTGCTGACAGTATGTTCACAAAATTGGTCCGTACACCCTGCGTTTAAGCGACTCTAAAGGTGTAGATCGACCTACCGAATCGAACGCACCTTTATGGTCAAGAAATGTGGCGATTGTTGGCCGGCGGTAAACATGACGTTGCTCCAGAATATCACGAAGGGTAAAAATGTGAGCTGTACATTCTCGAGTAGGGCGAAACTCTGTATGTTCTACTCTGATGTTTACCTCCCGAAATGCAGAGTCCACGAAGTATGACAGATGCCAGAACCCTAGAAATGAATGGGGTCAAACCAATTCCGCCATGGTTTTCGCAAGAGCCCCTGATACCTTTTGTGAATATAGAGACTATTATCACGTGAATCGAGCACAGAGGGGTGGTCACCGTCGTCCACACAAACTGAAACAACTGAGTCAAAGTCCTCACTAACGCCTCCCCACCTTCTTTGAAAAGTGCCGGCACGAGGTTATCTGGACCAGCAACCTTATTAAGTTTGAGAGCCGAAGTGCAATTGCGGACCTCAGTCTCAGTGAGGGGTTCCAACTCCACCGGCAACGCAGTAGAAGCAGGAGGCCAGCTGAATTCACCCTCAAAGTGTTACGCCCAACGCTCTAACCTTCTGGACTTATTACACATGAGTATGCCATCTGTCTCGCTGATAGCTTGACTGACAAACGGTCGCCAGGGACCAGGAGCACGGATCAGCTCAAATAGTTTGCCGGTGTTTTCTGAAGCAAAAGCGGTTTCCACTCCCTTAACTTTTTCCATCAACCAAGCCTCACGATCGGCCTTAAGATTGAGTTTTAGTTTCCTACGTACATATCTTCTAGTCTTCTCAATTGAAATACCAGAAGAAATCTTCCGTCTGGCTTCTAACAACTCCAGGGATTTCTCCGAGACCCAATATCTATTCAACCCACGTACCACCGTGCAGCATGCTACAGTACCTGCTTCCCGAATGGCTCGTGAAATTTGAGTCCAGCAGCCATTAGGGTTTCCGGAGTGAGGATTACTAAGGCATCTTTCTAAGCTGGTTTGATACTTATGCCTTACCGACGGTATAGTCAGTTTTTTAACAGCCAATCCTTGTTGTTGATAGGGTCGTTGCTAAGCAAAAGTGAGTACGAAACAGCAGCGTACCAGCGCATGATCTGAAACTAGGTACGTGCTCCAGTAAGAACGACAGTCTTGAATGTAACCCCGTCACCTATACCTAACTGCTGTGTGGTCGGTGTGAGACCATGCCCGATTCGGAAGTGGACGTTAAGTATAGCAATGATGTGCACGACACCTCAAACTAGTGCTGGTTAAAAATAGCTTGTGCTCAGCGCACAACCGCAACGATCGCCCGTCATTATCCAAGCGATGTGATGCTATCCCAAACCTGCCACCTAGACGAGATTCAGCATCACGAAGACTGCCGTCCTGGGCATTCAAATCTCCGACCAAAATGACCATATTAGAACCATGTGCCCACCGAATTACAGCGGCCAGATCCGAGTAAAACGCGACCTTGACGCCGGCGTCGCTACAGTCAATAGCAGCGTAGACAGACACGATGAATAAATTTCTGAAAGTATTGCGTCTAGAGCTGGCCTTAACAGAACCTGCCAGGCGGACGACACAGTCCACTGTTAACAGGACCCCAAACTGCTCATGCGGCTGCGGCCGTCGTGCTGAGAACGACACCTACTCCAGCCTGATTGGCAACGGTAGCCGTGGATTCACCTGAAGTGTATAACCAGTATCGAGTAGACAGTGCGAGTGTTGTTGGTTCCACACGGTGAGTACTGTTCTAGACTCGAGTCTCCGGAAGAAAACAGACATCGACATTCAACGAGTCTAACGTTCGTGCGAGAGCGGCCTGTTGACCTATCTGTTTTAGCGTGCGAACGTCGAAAGCACTCATATTAACTCGCATTCTAGGTTTAAGCAAGGGAGGAGGGAGGTCTGAAACTGTATGGTAAGAGATAGGACTTACCGGCATAGTGTTACTCTAATTAACTGTATCTATTGTGGGAACTGCAGAGTAATTACCAGAAATGGGCGTTGGCAGGGGTCTGAGAGCTAATTTTGATAGGGCAGTGGGGGGGGGGCGGTCATCAGTAGCATGTTGTGGCCTATCCACCCTGCTGTATGCAGCGGACAGGGCGACCTGGTTTATACTGTGAGACGGCCAATGCAGTATGGAATTGCTGGTGTTGTCATTATTCATGGTTGTTTGTGGGCTGAGATGCTGCCAGGACGCCCAGACCTAGACAGGAGAACGATTAGGGTTCTCAACCAATGCCTTTGGCTCAATAGCCTGTACTGCAAGGCAGCGGGTGGGCGGTAGTGTACCAACAATGACACTTTTTCCGGAAAAGAATGTCAACCTTCAACTAACCCCCAACTTGGATGACCAGGAGATGGTGGGTTTTCAGGCCTCTACCTACTGGCCTGCCTGGAATGAGTGACTCTGTCAGTGTGGTAGCCACACAGTCCAGTTCAGCTCAACAGGTCATCAAGATGCGTCAGGGTCTAGTTTCGTTGTGTGTGGATGAATCACAGTGCACTACGTCTACACCTCTCTTCCCCCCCCCCAATAATTACGTCTCTGTCGCTGATATCATGTATTCTCCTAGGAGCACTGCTATGCAGTCGTCCACTGGCAATTACTCACCAATTTATCTGACATGGTCTCGGCTAAAAGGACTGAACCAGTGGGCAACACAATCCTCAGGATTTGTGCAGTGTGCAAGTACACCCGCCAAAATGAAGCCAAGCAGAAACAGAAGGAAATCTGATGTGATAAACAAAACGTACGTGGAATGGGACAATTATTCGATCGATCGATCGATACGCCACCATCAGACAGCGATCCTAAGAGTTGTGGTCAGACCTATCTAAGTAAGCCAATTCATCATCATCATCATAGACAGCAATACATCAGTGATTCACACTAATGCTTAACTGCCACACAACCATGAAGAAAAAGCAAACCCTATATAGGAAGAGAGAGAGAAGGAAAAAAGAAGGGGACGGAAAGGGACCTAACTACTGAAAATGACTACGTCCCTATTCAAACATTCAGCATCAAGGTGCCTACACTTTGCAAACAAACAACCGAGCTGCAAGTGAGAGTAAGACAGCTCGGTTAAGTGCTCCAGTGAATTCAGACTGCGTGCATCAATCGGTTCGGAAGTGAGCTCGGTTGGCAATCACTCAGACTGTTACCGCGCAACATGAAGCATCGAAATGGGATGTGCGTGTGCATACACACAGATCCGAATGTGTGTGTGCGTGTGAACAGGTCTAAACAAAATCGGCTATGCTTCGAAACGTTGTTATGGCTGTCACACCCACCTTGACACAGTTGTAATGTAAACAAGCGCAACGTAGCATCCTGTCACCGCACTCACAAGACCAAAATTCGTGTGAACGGTACACGACTATGTCCGTCCATATGCATGTTTGTATGAATGGTTTAAAACTGCCATAGCGTGGCGGACAAACACATGACTTCCGACGTACGTGTGTGTGTGATGGAGCATCATTAGGCCGAAAAGTAATTAGCTGCGTGATGGCCAACTGTATTGGACCCGAGTAGTTGTCAAACGATGAGATAAGGCGGATACATACATATGCAACTCGTTATCTCCTTTCAATTATGAGACATGCTTTGAACCAAAACGGGTGTGCTGATACGTCCGGAGTTCAAAGTTTGCAATCCTCGTGCTTAAGAGATGTGTTGAGATTTCTTAAAGTGGAGTGTCACACACGAGGCTGAACAGTAAGAGGAAACCAACGGAATCACGCAAGCGCACCTAGAGACGTGTTCTATTCAGCTGAGCGTGGAATTGGGTATCTTTCATCGTACTGTACTGAAGAGGAAACACTGAACATATACCGACACGGACCAATTTCGTCATCAGTCTTTCAAACGAAAAGTTTGACTGAATTAAAAAACGAACTTGTTGGGTTGAATTAAGTGTCCTTGGAGGGAGGGGTACACTCCAAAACCAGAATACATACGACAACCATTCACCAGCGATAGGCAACCGACTCGTAAACAAGTTCACAAGTGCAAAGAGAATTATAGCCTTCTTGCTGAACTACTTGTGAAACTAGGACTTCTACCGAAGTCGAAAAACGAATGTAACAGGGAGACTGCCTTGCAAATGTCATCGTAACTTAACGAGGCATTCAAGTGTTCGGATGTAATTGCATATTGCTTAACATGTGTAAGATATTTGACTATGGTGACTTGAGCACAGACTAGCATAGGTATCATGCAATGACTTTAGCAGTGACTGAATACAATTTATTCTCAAGTTCCGTTGTACGTATTCCTTAAGCTTCAACAATACATAATACATCTCGTGCTATGACAGTTTCCCAATATGGTTTTCTTGTTGTATGCTCAAAATATGCATGCATCTAATTTCTGAGTATGATAGTGGCATTGTTTTGAGTTGTGTGAGTCTAGCTAACAAAACGAGAAAGACACTTCAAGAGGCCACTAATGAGCTAGTGTGTTGGTCACCATCCAGAGGCTTAAAATCGGGTTACTCACAATTTTCGAATGTACTAAACATCGCATTGACTATTAACACGAATTTTCAACCCATTCCAAGATGCCACATCTTCGTGGTCCTGATAACTGATGAAGTGGATAGCCGCGTAAAGAGTTCTTGAATCGTTAGTTGCCTCTTTTGAAATTCGCTACTTTTCGAAAGACATACAAACAACACAGGTGTTAATCTGACAACTCACATGACCAGTACAGTGATTATAAGGACGATTCCTGATCAACTAACAGACCTGATTTAATATTTCTCCCGGTCTCGTTCCTCCAAGTTTACACTGAATACGTGCCGAGTGAGTAGAATCACAAGTGATGCAGCGCAAGCCGTTCGTGGGGATTGTTGGTTTCAATCACTGTGACATCTGAGAGGATTTCGTCAACTAAGGTGTATATGGGCATGGTGATCATGTGCACCTTTTCCACGCCGTCGTACTCATTGAATGAAAGCGGCATTTTTGTGGGTGGATGCGTGTCACACTGACAAACATGAGCTCCCTGACCGTCCGGCTGAAAGGTCACTGCGTGAACAAACGTGTGAGGGTAGCACAGTAGCTGGGTCATGTACGTTGGACAATGTGGACTTAGATTTTGGTCGGATGACAGTTGGTCTCAACACGCCAGTTTGGAAATCTCATTATGAAGGTGTTGCGACCTTAATGACCCAGAGAACAAATGCAAAAGGTAATCTGAACATTCACTGTGGACGTTCCATGTGAATTGCAACAACTACTCACGTAATTCTGTTTTCACTTTGGAAACGTTGTGAGTGGGTTCGAAGTCGTAAACATATAACTGCCGTAGATTGACAAAAAGGCTCTGTCGTACATTTCTAGAGAAGAGTTAAGCTACTGATGAAACGGTCACGATCAAACAGACAATTTAGCTGGTTCCGAAATATGAGTGTGAGCAACTGGGACCGGGAGTCTCAGTTTTGGAGTTCATCAGATAAAATGGCGAGTAGGACTGTAACGTTGAAGTAAATGTGCTGCGCATTCTGTTTTCATCACGCTGACGTGAACAAGCCAGCTGACCTTCGTTTACTCAGATCAATCTACTCCATCGACCAGTCTAGTTTAAGTTGGGTAGGAGTTAGCGGTGGGTACCATCGATTCGGACTGTTCAGCCCATTGGTTTATCTCCAGCGCAGAATGTGGGGACAGTCTATCTTTGAGACGGACACGATCCATCACGAACGAACAGGAACAACTGTGCTAACCATAAAGTGCAAACAAAACAACTGCATCATAATGTCACGAAATGGTTCCAACACGTCTGAAACTGGCTGACTAGTTGTCAGCGGGAGTATGGTCTCTATTTGAAACACAGTGTGTGAGTTTACCATTTGACCTACTGGTAAACAGTTTGATTCTGCTATATAGCCACAGCTAATTGTAGTACGTGCTTGTAAAGACGTGGTGAAATGCTGCCGAACATATCGTTGACTTCTCTGATCAACCAAACAGCCAGCCAGATCAGATCTTCGAATCGGACCACAGCTCGGAGACATGGTGGTGCAATCAAACACAATGCGTTCCTCATCCACCTGATTTAAATTAGTCAAGATACGAGTGCCTTATACCGGACATGAAGCTGAGATCAATTGTTGTCAATTTGCTCATTCTAGCGAATTAAGATACAACCGCCACATGCTCTGATCTCAACAGGCGATCTTGGACCAGTAAGAATGTTGTCAAAGGTGAGTCTCGTACCATCAAACCTACGGAGGGCATCAAGTGACGAACAGGCTACTTACGTTCCTCGTCTGAACGATCGGGACCAGAGGTCTACATTCACTGGACAATGTGCTCCGCGTATTGCTCTGTCCAGGCTTAGATTTACCATTCGTTGGCGATTAGTCCCTCGGTTATTCGTCTATGACCGATAGCTTAACGTTCCTTCAGAAAGGTGCCGTGTTCTCCGCTTTAGCGATGGGTGTTGACAGTACAGATTAACGGAAGTTAGTTTTCACTACTTACGATTGAAATAGTACTTGAACGAAAACACGAAAATCGTGTCCTAATTTGATTCGAACAGTTGTGAAGGCGGTCTCACTTCTCGTTTAATCTTCCTTTAAAGACACGTGACTGAACCAGTTGCATAAGTACTATTATAGCTCGTAAATCAGAGCACAGTTATGGAATTAGAATGCATAGTAGGCCCAGAAGCGTAGGACGTTCAGCAAATTAAAACATGCGGGGATGAATCTGTTTGAAGTTAGGTAACCCTTGCTCACAACAGTGTTCACGGTGAGTCACCCGATTGAACGAAAAGACACACTGAGCGGTAGCAAACACACGTTTGTACGCCAGCAGCCTAACACCTTATGCTCATCGGAGAACACAAGACGTAATAACGTTTTGCTCGGCGTTTAGTTATTGGCAGAGGCTGGCAGCTTTTCAGTCAGACTTGCGCGCCAGTAACTTCAGTTTGACCTCTTTAAAAACACTCGATTTAGGTGGGTTATCTTCTCCAAGTACGTCACAGTGACCATAGTAACAGCATGCGTTAGTGTAGGAAAAGAGCGTTTATTCCCAAAAATTCGCTGTTTGCCGACAAAGTAGTATTTTCCACTTTTTGAAATTCGAGTACCCGCCATTCGGTTGTCAGGAGGTCCTCAAGTGAGAGAGTTACGTTTCGTTAATTGAGCTCCTGATGTCACGACTTATTGTGATATCGTGAATTACTGCCGTGATCGTGATACTACTCGTGGTTCGGCGTTCGTCCATACGTTTTACCCTCAGGGGATGTAGGAGTGAAAATACGCACACTTTTACACTTTTTATTTCCTGTTTTGAAATAACACTACAAGGAATAGATGAGCAGCACATGGAGTGGGGTTGAAATTCTTTTAGGAGGGTGGATAATTAAAGGGGTCATGCACTTCATGAAAGCAAGTTCTCAGAAATCACCTCTCGTGTCTATCGAAGTCGAAGCTCAGTTCGTGGAAGGTGTGTTAAATACATCCACGTAAGGCTGTTGAATACTTCAGGTGCGTGGAATAGCATGCAAAGCACCAGCGATTGGACCCAAGTGGACCAGCGTTCAACAAGAGGAACGTCTTAAGGAGGCTTCTTCTACTATCAGCTTATTCATTCATATATCTTGAACAAGCTATTTGATGTGAAGATGGCTTATAGTTCGTATGGGAAAGTTGGACGAAAGCTCAACGATATTTCCTGATCGAGTAACATGGCTCGAACAAGGATTGTACTCAGCTGCACGAAATAAAAGTTAAGTGCTGAGATCAAACAAGCCGCATTCCAACTGGCTGGACGAATCCAGCAATAGTTTATCTACCTACCATCGATAGTTGAACAGTGATCTGTCAAAGAAAGATATGCATTCAACCGTGCTCTCGTGTACATATGATGAAAGATATAGCAGACTCCTTTGATTATGAATGACCGAACAAGTATAGTTAATAATGTGCATTCAGAGATGGCGACCCACCTATGCTTGTGGTAAGAAGGTGGCTCAAAAATCATTGTTGGATCTCCAGAAACCATTGATGCCCGCTGACATGTCGACAGTCTGTGTTTAAAAAACCTTTCAGAATGTTCTTAAACAGGTGGCCGAAACTGTGAGGTACGTCAAGCAGGATGCTGTGAATTCGTGATTGCTAAACCAGCTATGCACAGATGCAGGCTCAGACCATACACAACTACTTCACTACAGAAGAGTGCCCATTATCACAATGTAGTACTGTGGCACGTTTGTTTGAACTCCGAGAAAAATCACAGTTATACATAAAAGAAAGGAATCAATGAACCGTAAGATTATCCCTAAAGGATATGGGCCATGTACCATGTGGTTGGTCAAACCGAACAGACTGAGGAACAAGTGACAGTTAATTGGCTGACACTCTCACCGCTAATATGCAAAAGCTTGGAAAATGAAAGGCTGAAGAATGAGACCTTACAATGTTCGAAGATATTTTATCGGTTAGTGTCAATTATTCGTTGCACAGGATATTGTGACACATTTCGTCTGTCCAAAATAGGAACAGCTTAGACTAATAAACTGGGAGAGAACGGCTGGTGCTCAACATCATCATAGCAACCGTGAGCCTGACCAAAAGGTACCATGGCTCGGGCCGCCGCTCACTTCAACAGTGACATGGAATATCCTAGAAGGAAACGTTACTAATAAGGTCAACAAATATAAAAGACTAAGCGGAAGAACTAGAAATTGTATGGATACGGGTACGCCATTGACTACGACACACCGCCATCTCGGATAGCGTCTCTAACTAGCGGTTTGAGTGATCACGAGGACCCCAGCCAGGCAGGCGTTGCCTGCCCACTTTTACTCAGTGGAGCAGTCAAGGTCTTCATGTTTCGTGACTACGTTGTTGCTTGACCACCACGCGGTTTTACCCAACTGTTGGTGGCCGCAGTATACAATGCCCGGTACGGTAAACGCTCAGCTGGCATACGGAGCACGTGACCCAACCATCGCAAGCTGTGCAACGTAACTGGTTGACCAATTGATCGCGCATCCCGAGCGTTTCGGAATACACACCGGCGAATTGCCACATTGTACACGCAATCAGCCCACTTAATGTGGGCCAAGTGGCGGAGACAACGATGATCAAACACAGCAAGCGTGTTGATATCTTCCGTGTGAACGGGCCACGTTCCCGAACCATACAGCAAAATGGAACGCACACAGGCATTATATACCCTTCCTTTCAGCGACAACCGAACGTCTTTCCGACGCCACAGATGACGCAGTTTGACAAAGGCAACTCGTGCCTTTATTATTCTCGCTATCTCATCAGCAATATTACAGGCTGACGAGATAGTGCTACCTAAGTATGTNAATGTTACGAGCAACTGAATCGAAAGCAGCCCTCAGGTTCAAAAAGACTACGACCATCGACTGCCTATATGAGTGCCAATGTTCCAAGATCCGTCGTAAGGTAAAAGTGTAATCAACGTACCCCCGACCGGATCTGAATCTTGCTTGTTCTTCGCCTATCTGACTTTCTCTGGGCTTAGTGAGCCGACGTAAAGTGAGGCCAGTGAGTAACTTGGGCGCAACAGACACCAAATTGATGCCTCTGTGGTTCTCACATAGACTTCGGCTAGTGCTCATGAAGAATCATTTACCCGCTAAAGTCAGTGATGCCCAGAATGATGTGTAAGATGAACTGATGGAAACCCATAATAAATCTGGATACGAAGATGTCTCAAGCGTTTTCTTCCTATGACATTTTTGACCAAAAATAACAGGAGGTCACGCCGACAGTGTAAAGGAATGTTCGTTAAAAGTGATAATTTTGAGATGATCTAACAGGGTGAATCAGATTTTTCAACTTTGACGGCGCAGATATCAAAGATTTAGAATCGTCCACTATATGGAGCAGATCTTACAACGAAACAATACCATGAAAGTAGTGCATAACACAATCTAAGACAGCTTATGCATGAGCTGAACTAGGGGCTTTCATTCAGTGGACAGCCATAATAATTTGTTTTTCTTGAGAAATCGTCCGACTTAGAAGCATTCTTCCATAAAATCCTTTTAAACTGAACCACGTTGTAATGTTTATTGACATTCCTCTGGTTTAGAAAAATCCTCAGCGGTGACAGTTTCGGCCGGAGGTCAGGCGAACTACATAACGAGCCAAGTTTGCAAAAGAGGACAAAACGGACAAACCTACCTGAAGGCACGTCGATAGAAATTATAGGGACGGTTGCTCGACACATAAGATCCAGCAGGCCTCGAAACTCCGTACTCACCGGAGGCTTGAAACCGAAACCAAATAAAGCGTCCACAATCAGATTATACGAAGCGCCAAACTGTACGGATTGGTAACCGTAGAGAAACAGGCGTAAGGATGTGGAAGAAAATGGAGAAGTCGGACATCCATTGGCACATTACCCATCAACATATATACTGTTTATCACGTCCAAAAAGAAACTGTCGAGAGAGTGGCAAACGGTGGTTACTGAACCAACCGTATATCGGTCATCACACAGGTAACCAAAAATAATCTGTGTGTAGCCACAGTGTCATGAGCGTCTAAGCCATTTTCGGCAGATAATACCATAGAGAGCGAAAAAATGAGATGACACGAATAGACCGAAGGAAACAATATGGTAACCAGTAGAGGAGTTCTAACAGGAAGCAAACTAGAATTTTTTTTGCGGTTTATGACCCAAACCGCCAAGAGATGTCGAATCATATGTTCGCTGTATAGTGCCATTCTAAACAAAAGAACGTGAAGTAGCTGAGGTTCAGACAGGTCGGTACTACTGGCGTTGAGATATTCAATACATCAAGCTATTCCACTCCATACTGCACCCACTGCATTAGTTGAGAAACCTCTTGGACATGGTAACGTACTGGGGATGAGCCAGATTTCTGAATCGGCTCCGTGAATTTTCATTGTTTTGCATACTGAGTTAACCACATTTTATACATTCGCATTCGGTTATTTGCATGTCCTTTTGTGAGCTACTGTTCGGATTACTTGTTTAGGACCGAAACAACATACATGAATGACCCATATGCGTGCTAGATGACCATCACCACAACGACAAGGGAATACTTGGATGTCAGTCATCAGACACTACGACAATTTTGTGCCGATATCCGTTAACGAAACAAATATTTCGACTAAAGAGTAGCATGCCACCCCAGTACTTCATTGACATGAGTAACGGATTTATTTACAAAAGGAGCCTGATCACAGTACAGGCTTTACTAAAACGACTAGCATAGAATAATTAATCGAAACTTGGATAACAGGACAAAGTGAAGTGACTGTCGAGACGTCCAATTTTACGGAGCAGCGGATCAACTAGTTACGGCTTATACATAGACAACCGCCTCATATATTGCACCTTCCAAAACGTTCTCACATTTCGTCAGCACCAGTCCCATCCTTTTTAGCTATTTACATTCTGGAATTATAATATGCAGCTGTTTAATAGTATCACATTGCAAAGTTCTCAGTTCTCCTCTGACGCATGCACAAGTTCACTATAACGTTATAAGTAGCATCTGTCAAGAGTGTGTGAACTAAACTCGTCTGTTTTATGCCTGAGCAGGAATTTTCGAAATAGTCAAGCTACGCAACGACCCGCTGCTGGTGGATCAGTTCAACCGATTGCTAGGCTCGCTGAAGCAAACATCGAAATCAAATCTCGGAATGACTGTGTACGAAATAACACATATCCCAAATGTTATCGGATAACACTGCGTAGAAGCCGTACCCGTCCGGACGTAGTGTCACTGAAACGTCATGTCTGCAGTCACGTGGACACAGTGATGCCGAAAACACAGATGGAGAGGAACATTGTCCAACAAACAGGTGCTTGATGACTTACAAGAGGAATAGCGTTTGTTTGACAATTTTGTGAGTTCAGTCGTGGATAAGCGGATAGGGAGAAAACGATTGAAACTAACCTGCACACTGGAAGACAAGAAACCGTATGCGTCATTCCCGAGTCCATCTGAACGGTATGTTCATAACTTCCCCTATTTCCCTGGATATTACGCAACTAGAGGCTCTGTCGGTAGGGCCGAAATTTTGCATTTCACCTCATCATTGTGAATAATTAGAATTGGAAGTTCAATTTGAGGATTTCTATTGTCAAACTTGTCAAGTAGTTGCCAACGCAAAGAAACACTAGAACAGTTCAGGGCTGCGCTGGTTAGCCTACATTATCAATATCGACGTAGTCCCATGAATTATAAAGGACCGGTAACTGGTAGGCATCGTGAAGCACTGCGTGCACCGTGCACCAGAAAAAGGTGCTGCTCGATAAACCAGACTGTGTAAACAAGATGCAGGTGATTCTAACAGATACTACTAAAAACAGTGAGTTCCTTAATCCATCTAGTCAACAGAGAGAAGACAGATCGCGAGATGTTAACATTTCGATCACAAGCGAGAGTGGTTGAGCGTTCAGATTTGATCATTCGGTCGTGCCTAATGTGAGGTCAATGGCGCAGTGGTTAACACGGTTGCCTCATGATTGGAATGTCCGGAGTTCAAATCCCGGCCGTGGCAAGGATATGCACTACTGACGAGC
>QNGE01000984.1:0-11858 GCA_008508345.1 Paragonimus westermani | reverse complement strand
GGACAGCACGAGCAGCCGGACGAGCCATCGCGCAACGGAATCCGACAAACAGACGAGGAATGGCAAGCGGAAAACCCTCCGATAGAAGGCACCGGTCACACACGTAAACAGGTTAGAAGTGCACACGGCGTGTGAACGGAAACCGGGGGATGCTGCGGGTCGGAATTACGACTCATAAACGAGAGAGCGCGCGTTGCATGTGACTAGCGATTTGGACAATAAAGATTGTGCTTTGTTGGACGCCTTCTCGCTACATTATGATGTGACTGAGCACGCAACAAGAACGGACCGCTTATCGCCGCCGAAGTAAGACCAATATCTCCTGCCACATATATGAAAAAACAAATCAGGTGGTCCAAGGTTTTCACACTCTACCAAAAACATAAAAGTCCGCACGCTAACGGCATCAACATACTTAGAACTCAAATGAACGTATTTGTAGTCTGGTTCACATACTCTAGCCGGAAATCTTCCATCTGAGCTACTCTACGTATTTTTGCTCAACACCCGTTTGATTTTCCGCGGTCACATGGCTGTTATTTTAACAATCAGACTGATAATATTTTTGGCAGATACTGTTTCAATAATGTACGGTTGTTCGCCCGTTTCTGTTTTAGGAGCACAAACAAAACCATCGGAGAAACTGTGAAAAGCAAAACTTGACCTTCTAAGGATGCACATTTTCCAGTCGTCCTAATGCTTCAAGGTGAAATCCTACGGTTACGGTAACGTCTTATTAAAATTGCAAATTAACTTGGTTCATACAAATCTCTAATAAAAAGAATATACTACCTGTGAACAGTGTCGACAATGTCTGCTATCAAACGTATCACTCTGTTGATTGTCCAGCTGGGTGAACAGAGTACGTACAACAGATCGTTGAAAAGCGTACACTGTGTGCGGTTGAAACGAGAACGGTGGGGGGGGGGAATGGAACCATGCCACACGGATATCAGCAAAAAGAGTGTCCGATTACAGCAATGTCATTTGCATGCATTAAGTCTAGTACTCGGGGACATGTCTATCATCTTATTCGGTTTCTGAAGACTCGCTTCAAGTACCATGCAAAAGTGAATAAGAGAAGGTTGGGAGACCTTGTTACATCCCACAACAAAAAACAGTCGACTAATTCCAGTGTCATCGACAGTGACGCCACCTACACGACTGGAAATTGACGACTCGCTTGCAGGTCTAGGTTTAAGGAAAACGCTAAGATTAGGTGAAGATCGATAACAAGCCTTTGATTACAAATACAGCTCAAGATATCCGAACACCGGATTAACAATTATCACATGCAGACAAAAAACACGCACCATCAAGTTGCCTCAGGTTCGACTATTCGTTATGGTTCTGACAATCATTCATCGCATGCTATAAACTAACAGTATGCAACTTGACGCTTTGCCTAGATGAGTAGTACAAGTGAATACTATGTTCATTCTCTTTCTACTTTAAGATGTTTTGACATGATTTTTACGTGATTCGATGCCAGTTTGAGATGGTCCACGGGTTTCCTTCGGTGTCCTCTCAGTCTCTAGCGTCGTCCGAAAGAAATGGTTCACAACAGTGTGTAGGGATCGGAAACGAACGCGATTGCGAGAGCTTGCAATAACACGTATTATAACCAAATAAGATCAGCGAGCGATTGCTATACGCCCCCAGAAGGATGGCTGTGGTGACCGAAATGGGGGTTTGTTCTATGCAGGCCGCGTCTCATCGCACTAATATTTTCCGGCTGTTGTGATCAGCTAGTGCTTGCTGAACTGACTGGGCTGGAAAGCCTGGTAAGGCAATCCCTCACATAGTGCAACTTTAGCATCGGTTTCCCTTCTGTGCCCACCTGTAGTATGCTCAGTTTAGTTTGGAAGACCCTACCTAACTAACAACCTGATCAAAAAAGTCATCATTAAGATTCACACGCAGCCGAATCGCTTGGAACCAACAGATTCCGAAGCCCAGACCAAATACAGAGGAACGCGGACACAAATCGACCGAAGCCGAATGTAAAGTGGCAGAAACCTCATCCCAACAACGGTGCATTCGATTGTGTCAACTCCAGACCCTTAATTCGTACAACGTGACAGATGCGCGCATCTGCATAACAAAAATGAAAACCTACTACTCACTTCTGACGGGATATCTCGTAAAAAAGGTATGTCCATCTTCTCACATTGTAGTACAAGGTTCTTGTACA
Source organism: Paragonimus westermani (assembly GCA_008508345.1). Classification (NCBI taxonomy): domain Eukaryota; kingdom Metazoa; phylum Platyhelminthes; class Trematoda; order Plagiorchiida; family Troglotrematidae; genus Paragonimus; species Paragonimus westermani. The sequence continues at coordinate 9,664 of QNGE01000984.1, read as the reverse complement.
ATTGTTTGGTTGGCGTGCGTGGATAGTAGACTGTGGGGTTGTAGCCCTGAAAGAGAAATCAAGGGCATCACAATGAAACAAGCATATGAAAGCTGTGTTAATCGGGTCTTTCAGAAGCAATCCGTTTCAGGAAGCAAACTAACTGACCTGGATTAGAAGCCGCCGTTAGAACCCACGGGGCATCGACGCCATCAACATACCGAATCAATTTGATTTGGTTTGAACGACCGGAAAAGTTTGCAGAATTGTATTCTAAGGTACTTGGCTAACTTCAAAGTGAGGTGCAAAGCAAATGAGTGCATTACGCAACTATGGGCAACAATACCGTTACCATGTATAACTAGATACCTAAAATGATGCGATTCAAGAATAAATTTTACACGGAATTCTTAGAGTACATCTAACGAATGGTAATAACCAAGTGGTAGGCTGAGTAGAACGCAAGCGAAGAACCGTTTTCATTTGAATAGGAGCACTAGTGAGATATGAACTCATTCAAAATGATGTAGACGGAGGGCGAAAGGATCAGTATCAACAGAATGATCGGCACAGAACGATCTTAGTAAAAATGCTCCAGTTGCGTAACAGCCTAACCATGACGGCATCTGGATTATTTAGAAACGCTACAGTGAGATCGATGTAAATTCACTCTTAAGACTGAATGAACATCAACTGGCGGCTGTCGCGGATGCTCCTCTGGTCAGTCACCAGTTCATCAAAGTGATCGATCTCGATCGACACTCCCTATCACCTTATGGATAACATGTTTAGGACCCTGAAGCTCTTCCAGTGAATCTTCTCTGCGATGGCAAGCTAGCCGATGGTGACCAGACAGGCGAAATGGTTTTCGTAAACCACATGCGGCTGGCGGATTAGCCTGTCACAGTGACCGAAGCCAATCACACTGAACGGCAGAAATGATAGGACAGTTTGTTTCAGATACACTCTACACCTTCAAAATGTAAACTGCTGCTGCAAGACTGTGTTGTCAATCGGCTAATCCCAGCTGCCGCAAGAATACTGCTAGAATTCATTGGTCGCTTCGCCAATCTAGGTTACATCACCTTGTCAATTTGTAACAGAAGAACCGTTCAGCTACTAGTCAAAAATGGACCTCACCGTGAATGCTGTGCATGTAGCGTGATCGGTGAAGTGGGTGCAGGTGAACGGGATAAAGAACGAGAGAACAGTGAAATAAACTTACAAACAACTTCAAGTGACGTGCACAGACCAGTCCGTCACCACCGTTATTGCCCGGACCACAACAGACGAGCAGTGAGCCATTGTTAACAGGCACATGATCAAGTGGATAAGCCTGGAAGAGCAATGTGGAGCAAAGAAAACTATAAGCCAGACATTTTGATCATTTGAACTGAAAGTGACTCGTGTTCGAGAACTGATCTGATAATCCCGCCATACACATTTCCACATTCATTACCATCGATGACTTGTCTTCAATACCTCAAGGCGGTCCGACGTTCGTAACACCTTGCTCCAAATTTCGAAAGACAAAGTGAAGCACACTGGCAAATCAAAATCCATCAGGTTTTGACAGGCATTTCTACGCCACAAGACAGCTCAAACGAAGGAGGGACACAACACACCGTGCATTGATTCCGTCACACAAACACTTGTACAACTTCCCACGTCAACAGCTCCTTCCGCCGCAGCTCACAAGCTTTCAGTGGTTCACTGGGAAACTAACAACAATCAGTCATCCCTATCGTGCTCTCAGGATTTTGACAAGCCCAGGTATTTCGTTGCCCAGTTTTTTACTCACGAATATATACCTAGTACATTGCCAATTACGTATCATATGTATTGCAATTGGTTTGACTTGATAAAAAGCCGAGATTACAGTTGCCGCGAAACAATGAAAAAACATTGTCATTGTAAGCTCATGTCATCCGATAGACAGCCATTTCAGACCTCATCACAGACACATTCCTGCACAACAGTAAAGATAGGTCATCGTCCCAAGCCTAAGATATGCATCGTCAACAGTGAATATGCGGAGGCAATTTCGACTGGACAGACAAAACGTAACAGCGCACGTGCTATCTACAGTGGTGTAGTGCTGGGCACCAACTGCGTTTGGGATAGTTCAATTTCGTAGATCTGCACAGGAACGTTTAAAAAGCGAACCCACGTAGCTGTGGCTTGAAGGATCGTTCGATATTGACACTCACTTTGGAAATCGCGGAGGCACAACTGAGGCCAGCCAGTTCCATCAATTGATCCACGGAGAAACCATAATCAGTGAACAACTCATTGTCGATCTGTTGTGCCTCAGCCTGGCTAAAAACGATAGAAGGGGGTGGAATGAATCTCATGAAAGAAGCAACTCAACAAATTACTGGATGTGTAGGATTCTATGTTACAAACCGGCTCAATAAGTTGCGTCAGATCAAATGTCGCCCAAATACTGCTGACTAGGTTTCATACCTGTATCAGACTTGAGTAAAACTGATGAGGGCGGCATAAGTGCCGTACAAAGCCCGGATGGCAAACATGTATTCGTTAGTGGACCACATGAAACCTGTGAGGCGTGACACAGGTTAGTTCATCATAGGTTACACTTCGACTTATTTAGCCGTAGTTAAGAAAAATCCAGGCAGCCATGATCAAACTTACTATCGTAAACTCAGTAGCTGATGATCTTACAAAGTAAACGTCTCAAGTTAAGTCATCGAAAAGGTAAGTAGAAGTTTTGATAAAGATGTAGCTACAACAAAGTCGAACACTGCGACAGGCTGTCAGCTGTGAGTCAACTGCCAAAAAATCGACCTCATTGGTTGTGCTAATCTTAATCTGGCTGAAAACGTTTATAAGCAATGTTGCATGGTTACGAACAACAAGCGACTGATATACAGCATCGTCCAACCACTAGCATTCTTAGTATACAATGATCGATAAAACAGAATAAATTGTATAATCCGACGTAAACAATGCATATGAAATATTCAACTGATCGTATATTTTTTGCAACGTGACAACGGTGGGATTCAAAGATACCTAAGCGAACGTGTAAACGGTAAGCTGACACAAACAGCAGCGAACCCATGTAGCAACTTGGGTTTTCATATCATCTACAGGTAATACAAGAGCATATGACGAACTTCAAGTGGGATTGATATACCGCAATGTTCACATGACACAAAATACAAAACGCCAAAACAAACAACTGGCATGGGAAATTGAGAACAATCTCTAGTAAACTGAAACCAGCACATCGTGCTCGTCTCTTGGATCTGTTGCCCCGTGACTCACAGAGTCGAGGACCGAATAGGCTAAAACGACAGGTGAGCGGATTCAGTTTCGTGAATGATATTGTTTTCCGACTCAGGTATCTGCAGAGTACCCTATTTAATCACAACAGTGACAGCCGCAGCGAAGCCGTCTTATTTACCATTGCGTCCACCGACTGTCAGTCTTTAAGATGTACGCATTTTTATCCTGAAGTATGGGAGGATGGGTTACACGAATGAAATTTATCCTCCCTCTCTGTTTTACCTTACAACAAAGGTTGTTTCTTCTTCAGCCGGTTGTACGACGGATAAGTAGCAATATTAACCACTGACAACATCCGCGACTCATGAGCCCATATAGGGCAATTTGACAGATGGAGCTATAAAACAGTACATGCTTAGTTTAACGAAGCTTAACAACAAGGGTGATTAGAAATGAGAGCCTACCTGAGAAAACTGATGGCAGCCATGGTGAGACAACGTGACTGTAAGGCGGTGACTGTCAGGGCTCGAATACCAGTTTTTAAAAGAGTAGGAATCGCCTTTGAAAAAAATGAACGTTTCATCATTAAATTATTGAACGTGCGTAAGGAATAAAGCAAACGGACTAGCGGCTAATGTAAAAATCATCCTCAGAGATAGCAGTGCATCAGTGGTTCACACTGATACTTAGCTGCCATACAAACATGAAAAAGCAAGCCCTGATCAGGAAGAAAAAACAGGGAGTGTGGACGGGGCCTGAATCCCAGGGATACCAAAGTCCATATTCAAAAATTCAACATCAAGGTGCCTACACCTTGCAAACAAACAAGAGTTATAGGTCACAATGCTAGTTATTAACATTTGACCAAGAAATCATAGAGGGCACGCTTGACAGATATGTGAATGAGAAGCAGATTAAGTATGCGCAGACAACGTCAACACCAATGTGGGTAGCAAGTGTGAACATGCAAGCCGCTCAGTAATGCGATCAGAATGTGGCATAAACAAGCTGCCAGTATGCTAGACTGATGGTCTGTACAATGCGTTTGGTAACTGTTTGGCCGTCAAAATCAGCATCAGCATCATCAGAGACAGCAATACATCAGTGGTTCACACTAATGCTTAACTGCCACACAACCATGAAGAAAAAGCAAACCCTATATAGAAAGAAAGGGAAGGAAAAAAGAAGGGGACGGGAAGGGACCTAACTACTGAAAATGACTACGCCCATATTCAAACATTCAACATCAAGGTGCCTACACCCCGCAAACAAACAACGGAGCTGCGAGTGAGGGTAAGGCGTCATCAGCGAGACAGCTTCCTTACGGCTTTCACTGCCCCGCGTCAAAAACTGTTACTGGTAATGCTGCCATTAACTGCCGATTCGGGTAACGTATGTGGTGACAGCTCGATTACCTGGCTGCCTCCAAGTGACCGATGAGTCACACAGACATGTGTAAACGCATTCGATCTTACAGAAATACACGCGCTGTTTACAGAGATCAAAGGTGTCATGAACTTTTGTCTGGTTACTATTGTTTGCCCCTTTCATTGTAGCTGGAACAAAGCCTGACTAATGGATGTTACCCTCAGCGGGCCTATCGAACAGCCTACAATTTATCCGTCCTATTGCACCTTTCGATGTGTCGTATAAAACAGGAACGGCTTGACACAAACCCTTGACCCTCTGGCGTCTCCAGATGCTGACACTTTTATAGACGTCTTGCAGCTTGTACAATATCGTCAACCGGATAAGAAGACTAACGAACCACTTCTGTAATTATCAGAGGTAATCCAACTGGTCGACGTTTGGAGCAGCCACGGTAATCCTAGAACCTGCGCACGTTTAACGGAAAACCAAGTGCCTGTTCCATGTCAGCGACAACAAAACAAAAAAGGGCCGAATTTTGATCAATTCGTCTAAGAATCAAAGGGACTTATGAAGCAACACCACGAGAAGGTTGTCTGGCACGTACTTACCGTGGGTATTCAATTCACTCACATATACCAGAAACTTTCTGCAAAAAACACTAGATCTCACGGTCGATACACAATAGGCATAATCATTTGAAACCGGTCAGGAATAGCCATCAGTCCTCTTTAGTTAGGAAACGATGTACACATGTGGCTCTCTTCCCAACGACCCGACTGTTATTGATGGACCATCTTCAGCTGAAACCGTTTTCGCGTACGTTATGTAGTTAACACATCAAAGCTACAATGAGTGGTAAACTCGCCATAATATGAAGCAAGGTATTGTTTAAGATGAAGAAGGGAACAAGTGTGGAGAGGTAGAGGGAAAAACAAAATGATGTACACAGAAACCCGCAACACGAGCACCACTGAATTCTACTCCTCGTCATACCAGAGAGCTTCATCAAACAAAGGTGTTCGGTATCCTTTGGACTCCATACAGGCAGCCGTGAGCGCCCTAATGGAGCGGGCTTCACATTGAATGCCTTCATACTCCGAAGGCAAGTCACACTCTGACCACCGGATTGCCGCTTACAGTTCAACTCACCAATCGCAAACAAAGCACGATGTGGCAGGCGGCAAGTAGACATTCGTAAGATGCGACCAAACTAGCAAAGCTTGTGGGACGAAATCAGTGCTCAAATATCGACAGAGTAAATCCGTTCCGAAGACACGTCAGTAAACTTCGTCACTGCTGATACGGTGCCTCGATCACACGTCGCTAATGCTTCGAAGACATCGACGATCGAAAACGGATACTCTCTGAACATCCTCCATGCGAATGAACCCAGTTTTGGAGTCGTACAATATCACTGCTTCCACAGTGGCATTGTACACTCGGCCTTTTACAGAGAGGCAGATTACGCCGACACCATAGATGGCGTAAATTGGTAAACGCCATCTGAACTTTCGCAATGCGATTTGTGATCTCGTCACATATTTCACCAGCGCTGATGCGGCTCCTGAAGTACATGAAATTCTCAACCACCTTCAACGGTTCCCATCAAGGGTGGTGGCAAGAGCACAGCCCTACCAATCTTGTAACAGTACCTTGCATCTAGTGGGCGCAAAGGTCAGGTCATACGAACTGGAGCCTCTAATCTGTCCAAGATGGTCTGGGCCTCCTGGTAGCTATCACAGATTAGTGCGATGTCGTCTGCATACTTTACGTCTCTAAATCGAGTGTCTGGGAACCACACCATCACATTCGTCGTTTGTAAGGGCACATACTCGTCTACTGAATAGTTGAATAAAAAGAGGCTGGATAACTTTGTCCCACCTCACTTGAGATGTTGAAGATCGGTTATAAGCTGCCATAAGCCCTAACCCCGCAAGAGGTCTGGCAGTAAATTGCTCTCAGGATGTTCACATTTCTCCGGCACCTTCCTCCCATAGACAGTCCTGGAGTGCAGCTCTGTCAATCGACCCAAAGGTCCAAGAAAACAACTGTTGGCCTTCTACATGAATGGCAAAGTTCAAGCATCTGGCGAAATGTGGAGGTGTGATCGATGCAGCTCCGGTCAGGGCAAGGTCCAGCTTATTCCTCACATACATGTTTCGTTTAATCAACGAAGCATGACTGTGAGCAACTTTGACGTCTTCACAACCGCTGCTGAGTCGCTTTGCCTCTCTTGCGGGTGCAACCGCTATCTATACTTGACCCGTCTCGCAAACGAAGCTAAGCGTAAATCCTGAGAAAGATACCTTTTCAAAAAACTAGAGAAGTGGACGTACTCGGCACTAAACACAGCAACGGTCGTCAAATTGAGACTGTACCGTGACAAACTGCGATGGTTTGCACATTTCAATGACCTATTGGGCTAAAATGGACGGTGTGACGACTACACCGACAATCATTAATAGTAATCAGAGCAGTATATAGAGGTCTGAAGAGCCATCATATCCTGGTCCTCGAGAAGAGGGGTTGGAAAGAGGGCATTTTCTACAGAAAAAGTGACAGGTTCCAATTTGCCGTCGCCCAACGGATATCTTGTAATAAAGGCTTCCAAGCTAAAAGCTGTAGTCGAGAACCCTAATCGCCCGCCCGCCTAGGTATAGGCGTCCCTCAATTACACACACCATCGACCGGGTCGTTCCATCTGCTACATACAGAAGAGTAGATGCATTGACCCCTACACACTTGCATGTCTAATTTAGCCTTCAGGTCCTTCACAACCTTATTTCTAATGATCGTTCTACAGGTTCCACGACAGGTATACTTAGTCATAATAGCACTGTTCCGGCATGTCTTATTTCTCACAGCACAACCTCCGGTTTCTCTCATCTCCTACTTAGGCTTAGAATGCTTTTAATGTTTGCACACAGAAACAGACAGGTCAACAAGTAGCTCCAGCACAGGCGATAAACTTGTTGAATGTCAATGTTGGCTGGATTTCGGAGATTGGAATCCTGGAAGACGGATAATCTATCAAACTGTCTGGCTTCGATGTAACGCGCGCGATCCAAGTTGGGACAAGATCGGCCCGTGATTGTTTGGCATTTCCTGAGACAGTATCTATTCTGTCGAATGTTGTAAAAGAGCTGTCATTTATACGCATACATATATTCTCTCTTTACGCAATAGGACATATCTACCTTCCCATATGTTTTCAGGCCATTTGAATATAATCACAATTTATGCGAGCGACATCAAGCTGGTTAGGGTTGTATGCATTGGGACAAGGTGATTGTACTACTACTTCTATTCTCTTAGCGCCGAACTTAACAGGTGTGCGTTGATTTGCACCTTACACAAACATAATGCTAGGAACTTCTGTCTCATCGTGGTTTACTCGTGACGTTGTGCATGAGCCATTCGGGGCATAACAAAAGGTTAGCGGCTCCATTTGTACCAGCCTATATGAATCCCGGTGCGCCACGCATACATGCGTGTAGGCTAGTAGAGGATGTATGCGCTGGTGTGTATGGATAGGCACTGATGAGTATGGGTACTGGTACGTATGTGGTAGTGCGTACTGTTGGGCATTGACGAGTATGGATGCATACCTTCAGTCCACAAGCTGAAGCGTTCTAATATGCGTGTGACCCCTTAGGAGTAGTGGTAACAGTTTTGTAAACATGTACTCCAGTTGGTGTTCCTTTCTTCTGTTGTAGCGGAGTCGTGAGAGGCCATCTTACGTTGAAATCAAAAAGTCTGAAGACGAGGCGTTGATGGTTCTCGGGCTATAGCCGCACTGGTAGATCGGATTTCCGTCGGCAATAGACTGTCACTCGCCTGGCAGGTTCTGTTACGGCCACCTTTAGACGTCAAATCCCCAGAAGTCTTCATTAGGTTTCCTGTGCTCTATCCGACTACAGCGATGTCGGAACTGGCTACTTTCGGCTCTTTAGGTTGACGTAACTCCAGCAGTCATTTCGGCCGCAGATTTGAACGCTCAGGTTGACAAAGTATCGTTCAGGTGGGAGGTCTGGGCTAACATCAAACAGCTGAGTTAACAATGGGAGGCCGGTGTAACTGTGTGTCAGGCACATGCCACCTCTGACCATCATTAATTTTAGACACCGTGTGACGCATTGTTAGAATCAGCGTCCTCCTTCTCTCAACCAGACCTGGTTCTCCGTAGACCATACAAATGTCGCCTGTAGATAGTGTGCTTCATGAATGATTGACACCCATGTGTGGGTTTAGGAGCCCACATTCTCCAGGTCTGTGTAGTTTTCATCTGACGTGATTCAGGTATCACATTTTCTGGAACCCAACCATGCCGTAGCGCTGTCCTTTAAGATCATTATGCCATTAAAAGAATGACAGAATTTTTAAAAGGGAGTGAACATGAGCGACTTGCCCCAGTGATAATTTCGTCTGAGAAAATGTTTACCCAACAAACTCCTAAACTTTCTCCCAGGGGAACTCTAGAGACCAGCATATTACAGACTTACGGCTCGGCGATGGATAAACGGGACAAAGGTAGAGGCCCAAGGTACCCGCATCTAATCGGTCTTTCTTATGTGGTGTCAAGCGAACGTCCATTGATCTACGAGGGAATCATTGAAAACAGGGTGTAGTATCGTTTCTGTGGATTACAATGAAAACTGATAACAGAGTAAGATTACTCGCATAATGGTGTTTCAAGTAAATAAGAATCAAACAGAGTTTTATGGCGATCTCTAGAGGTGCTGCTAACGAACACAGAAGAAAGGTTATTCTAATGGTTAATGACCCTATAAGGAAAGAACTGCTGATTAAGGGAGGTTAGGGGACGACCGACATTATTTGTTACGGTTAAGAGCTGCTTAGCGAAACCTGCTCCAAAAAAGTGGGAATTAAAATACTGCGGAGTCGCCCAGATTCAACTGGATACAGCCCAAGAATTCAAAGTCGAGACTCGTGTGCAACATTTCTTAGACACGAACGCGTTAAACACGCTCCACAACTAGCACCTTCCTCATCAGGCTGGTATTTTCAGCGATTTGTACACGGGTTCGAGGCTGGGGGCCCA
>QNGE01000983.1:152763-203323 GCA_008508345.1 Paragonimus westermani | reverse complement strand
CTGTTTGGCCCAGTTACGAACATCCTTACGAATGCCGGGTCAAGTGTAACGCTCGGTGACTAGCTTCGTTGAGGCGCGCATGCTTGGATGAGAGAAAGAAGGGAGGCGGCTAAACACATCAAACCGGTGAGTGAAAGGAACAAACGGCTGCGGTATACCGGTAGACATATCACACGTAAGTGAATATTTTGACTGGGCTGAAGGAATATCACGCAGTTTAAGAGATGGGTTGGCACGAAGTTGGCGAAANAATATCACGCAGTTTAAGAGATGGGTTGGCACGAAGTTGGCGAAATTCTGGGTCATCAACTTTGGATTTCGCGAGGGAGAGAAATTCGATGACGCCTGCGGATATTTGGCTAACATCCAGACGAGATAAGGCGTGGACGACAAGATTACTGAAACCGTCTATGAAACGGATGTCAGTTGTGAACTGAGATATAAAGTCCAGGTGTCTTGTTTCTCTCAGAGAGTACCGATCTGGAGGGAAACGAAAGGCAAACACGAGGGGTTTGTGACCAGTAAAGGCAATGAAGTTGCGATCCTCCGGAATATGTCAAGAGTGTTTAATTTCAAGTTAAATAGCCGGTAACTCACGACCGAAGGTACTGTAACGCGTTTGCGCTGGTTGGAGTTTCCGGGGGGAAAAGGACAAAGGTTGGATTCCCCATCCAGGTTCTGTTGTAAAACAGCGCCAACAGCCGATTGAGATGCGTCAGCCTTCAAAATCAGTTGGGAGCGTTCATCTTTTCTTAAATGCGTTAATATGGTTGATTGGGACAAGGCTTCCTTGGCTGCAAGAAAGGCAGCATTAGTTTCAGAAGACAAAACGAGGTGTTTAGAATTAGCCTTCAAAATGTCCGTGAGAGGTTCTAAAAGCTCTGAGCATCGTGTAATGAAGCGGCAAGGGCTGGATTCCGTTACTGTCGATTCGATGACCGAGAAAATCTATGTAGGTAACTCAGAAGATACACTTCATAGGGTTCAGCGCAACACCGTATTAAGACAATTGTTGAAGGATTGGCTGCTTGCAATGTGTACGATACCGGTTGCAGGTGGTTTGTCACCGTTTGGTGGGATAACACCAACCTCTGCGCCCGTATCAATGAGAACATTCAGGCCAGTGGAACGATGGAACACATAGAATAGGCGAGAGTTCGAAGAGCCATGAACAGCCGTCGCCATTATTGTCTGGCCTTCGCGTTTCCCTAATGAGGGTTATCCTTGGTGAAACTGCATGTTGGGGTACAACGGACAACTTTAGCGCCAAAGCGACGATGGTAGTAACACACGTTTCGACTGCCTCGCCGTCTGTGTGAAGAAGTTCGGGACTGGCGGCGATAGAGAGGGCCCCTTGACTGGGCTGCCAGTTGTTTATAGATTACAGAGAGCTGCATGGTCGTTTCAGAAAACTGCTGCTTCAGGGCGTTCACTTCGGTCGGCCAACTACAGCCTAAAGACACTTTTGGTAAATGCACATGAGATACAGCGCGACTCTGATAACTCTCATATACTTGGTCAGTCAGATCTGCGAGTTTATTCAGTGGTGTGTCCTTATCAAGTATGGGCAATACTTTTCGAATATCCTCAGGCAGATTTTTGTGTCACAACTCACGTAGAATTGGTTCGTTTACCGTGTTTGCTTTGAAGCCGGGTCATGTGACGTAGGAGTTGTGAAGGAGTTCTGTCACTCTACACTACTCCTGCCAGAAGTTTGCGCAGGTTCTGCTCTTTGGTTGCTGAAGGTCGTCCGATGATTGCGGCTTTTAGAGAGACGTACGGGCATACGCTGGGCCGAGTGAAGACAAGGTCAGCGACCTCGGAAACGACCTGAGCGGGGAGGTTGGCAACTATGAAATTATACATGGAGTTTTGCGAACGTATTCTTCCAGAATCAAAGATAACCTTGACTTGAGCAAAGGAAAGTCTGGGGTCACGAAAATCGAACTCAGGAAAATTAAAGTGAACCGCATTATTCGAAGACGTCATGTAAAAAAACGCAGAGGAGCAATCGAACGAATGAAGAAGAAACATGTCCCGAGAGTTTTGCAGGAAATGTAGGAGGATGAATGAACACACAAATAAACACGGGCTCACCGAATACGAAGGGGGAAGAAGATTTGGAGAGACATTGGTCAGCAATATTTCCCCCGGGACTGGTGTCTTGTCACCGTACACTTTTACGGACTTCAACTTTGTGTCACGCCTGATTTGCTCTTTTCTTCTGACAAATTCGTTCGCTACAAGTTAACTTGTGAACTGTAGCAACAATGGACATTGCTTCTGCTGTGCTTTCTTGCGAAGCCTCAAACAGTGGCGCTCTTGTTCTTCCATTTTCCTGGCTTTGAGTAAGATCCTCTTCACCGACAACAGAGGTATTCTGTCAGGTACGTTAAACGCAACCACTTTGTTTGCTCAGTGTAACCGCTTGTGCAATTCCGTAGCTACACTATCAATAAGTGTTCCGGCGGCTGCGAGGTCTTTGCTACTAGGGGTGGTCTGATGGCGGATGTTACTTGGAGCATTTATAATGCACAATAGCAGATCAAATTTGTGCAAAATTTCGGCGAGCTCCTCGTTTCCACTGTGTAGCTTCGCTATTCCAGCCTCTAATTTCCTTATTTTTTTCAGCCTGGTCTACGAATACATTGGTAATGGAAACTGAACATGGTTTAGTGTCGTTCCTTTCGTGTGATGTGCTTCCATGTAGCACATGGATTGTACGGTTTCCTGCGGGTTTCGGCGGACCATGAGAGAAATCTTCGAAACAAGCGTTCCATGAAATAATTCTTCTTGAAGTGAATGTTTATAAACATCGCCTCGAAATCTGCATTCACCTTTTCAGTAAAATTGGTGACATTTGTTTAAATGACATCGTTGATTCAGACATCTTTAATCGCTAATCTTTCGAGCTCGCTGTGCTGAGTTGTGCAAGTCGGACGGTTTTGCTGTTTTACGGAATTGCGTGCGAAATCAACCGCTGTTGTTCATTCTCATATGTCACTCACGGAGAGTGCTTTCCGATGGTTATTTAGTTCTTGTTCTATGTTAACTATTAACTGACTAGTTGAATTTCAAATATATCCGTGAAAGTTTTATTATTGTGGTTCATGTTCGAGTATTGCACAAGTTCTCAGTGAAAAAGTGAATGTCTGCAGTAGTATTGCAATGCCCAGAAGGAGTACTGTAAGATTGTTATGCTTGATTTTTGCTCTATCTCCGTTATTTACGGAGATAGGGAATTTCAAAGATACGCGTAGAACTGGTATAAATGTGGTTTACTTTCGTTCACAAAATATTCCCCTTGCATTTCTCTCTGCAGGTTTCCCCGGTGCGCATTGAAGTGTGGTGCAGTCGCTCCAACGTCGATGGCGAAAGTTCCTGAACACGCGCATAACGAACTGTATGTTTCCGATGAACTTGTGTAAAATGTCCAATAAACTTTCCATGTTTACTGATATTCAGCAATATTCTTCACGGGCGGCGTCAGTAAGCCTGGAGCGAGTAAGGAAAATGAAGGGGAATCCGCTTGTACAAAAATTGAATTTTGCGGACCGCGTTGAAAGCTTCGCTCGCGATTATTTTCCTGGCCCGCCGTGGCCGGCGCGGGGCCCATGCGGAGCCCTTGTCTCACTGCCAGCCATTTGCCCGCCTTTGGCCCGCCGTGGTCCGCGAGGGGCCCATACAGGCCCCGCAAAGTTCTGCTACTTGGGCTACGATTCGCTGTTGAGACTATCGTCTTAGCAACGGCTCCGTTCTCCTCTGCGATAGCAGGGGTGAGACAAGCGTTGGCTGACCATTCCAACGATTTTACACCTTTATTCTCCGTCAACACGCTCATTTTGCGCAGGGATGAACGCTTGACAACTGACAATTTCTGGAAATTGGCTGACTTAGCGGGCATTCCTATATGATATTCAACTTTCATCAATGGGTTATGTTCGAAAGATCTCAAAGCAAGTATATATGACAAAGCGAAGCCTAGGATCGAGCAAGGCTCAGCAATCTCTAAATAACGCAACAAACCCTGACAAAATCAACACCGGTCCCGAAAACCGGCTGGTTTTCCAAACTTTAGGTGGCAATATGAACAGCGGCAATGACCGGTTCGACGGGAGGGTACACACTTACTGCTTTATCCGTAGTAACTTGGTGTTACTCTGCAGACGCTTCTAAAAAACAAAGTGATCTGATGTCCCGTCTTACAATGCCTTCTGAAGTTCTTACCGACACATGGCGTACATGTCTGTCGTCACCAGGAAATACCTCGGTGATTATACCGTAGGGCCAAACACCTCTGGAGGCTCTTTCGTGGAGGAGAACTACATCACCTACTTGAATATCACGCGGAGCTTTCAGCCACTTATGTGTAACCTGCAGCTGCTATCGTTTCCAAAACACACTAGATAAGTGCTGTGCTTGTCTCCAGTCCTTGGTGCAACGTTCGTATGATGTAACCTCATCTGTACTTAGGCCTATATTTCAGCGCAACAACAGCAAATCACTAGGACGGAGTACCCGGGGACTGTTTGGATCATCATAAACAGGCACGAGTGGCCTATCGTTGACGAGTCGTTCAACTTCCATCATGTAGGTGGTAAGTGACTCTTCATTCATTACCTGCTGTTGTGTTATCGACGACAGAACTCGTCTCACTGTTCGGATCATTATCTCCCAAACGCCGCCCCGATAACTTACACCCGGAGGGTTGAAATACCAATCACTTCCTTGATTCGATAGCCTGTCCGTTAACACACACTGGTCCAGTTGTCGTAGCCTTCGTTTCAGCTCCAACTGTGCTTCAATAAAGTTGGAACCGTTGTCACTGTAAGTGACGACCGGCCTGCCCCACCTTCCCAAAAATCGAACCAGAGCCATGAAAAGAGTCCGTGGACGTGGATTGGGCCACTTCGATGTGAATGGCACGAGTGTGCAAACAGGTAAATATGCATCCATAATGTTTGAGCTCGCTCCTTCCTACAGGCACCTTGAATGAGCCGAAATAACTCATCCCACAGTATCTGAATGGGTAGCCGTCGGTTGACACTCTCATCGACGAAATTGGCGCCACCGTTTGAGTACACCGCTCAGCATGAACCTTCTTACAGTGATAGCACTCACCTGACACTCGCTTATCAGCCGCCATACCCTCTGAAATCGAAAACCGCCTTCTGAAGCTGGCAAGTACATGCGAGGCACCCATGTGCCCATCGGATTCGTGATAATGGCGTATCAAAAGACTTGCGACAGCGCCGTGACTAGGAACAATCAACAGCCTTACACCGTCTTCATTGTCTGGTCGAATTCTACCACCAAGATACAGTGATCCATCTATCAACGCTGGCCGCAGTCTTTCAAGCTTACCCACCTTACGAGAATTTATGGTAGACGATCTCAGGATCCAGAGTTCCTTGAGGAACTCGCGCTCTTGCACGAGTTTATTAGCTTTGGGCAAGAGACATTGATTTCGGACGTACGAAGGGTTCCTACTCTGATTGGCATGTCTTGTCTGGCGCATGTCACCACGGACAGAAAATTAACGTAACGTTTTAACCAAGCGATGGCCCGTAGTAACTTAGTCCGAATAGAGTACCTCGGTACCAGCTGGTCCGGCATACGATTAAAGTCCGATTTCGTGGTAATCGCATGAGGGCGCCTAATCTCAGGGTCTCCCTTTAACAAACACGACAAGGTTGGCATTTTCGACATCTGTTCTTCTGGGTTCAAAAGAAAACTGGGACCCCGTAACCAAAGGTTCATTTCCTTGATCAAGGCCTGTGACACTCCCCTAGACGCCACGTCCGGATTTGATTCTGAAGGCAGATGCCTCCGCTGTGAGACAGAAGTAAGGTCCTGGATGAGTCCTACACGATTGGCAACGAAATTTGCGAAACGCGATTAAGTGTTCTGTAAGTATTGCAACACTATTTTAGAATCTGTACAGAGTACAACGTTACGTATTGGAATCTTCAACTCACGAATAAGGAAGTACGTCGGCTTGGACGATAGAACGGCTGCCTCATTTCCTTATTGCTGTGAAATACCCGTCTATCTTGTCTTCACGGCAAACTTACTGCAAATTGACCGTGCCTGAGTATTACTCTGCTATCAGTCATATTCAATGCTCGCTTGTCCTCCACAGAAGGCTCTTTGTTCTCCGAAGTACATCCGTCAGTGTAATCCAACTCATACATCCTTCGGATCGGATCATCTAACGATACCGGACGTACTTCAATGAGGTTTGCACAGTGTTCATTCCGGGCTTCGGTGCGGCATGGACCTGGGCGGCTCCAGTCGAAAATGGTCTTACTCGTACAGAGCTCATTGATACTGCCCAGTCTCTGCTCCAGCACCCGATGTGCTTCAGGGATATCGCATTCCACCAAAAGCCCCACGTCAGTTCTAGTTAAACTCGTAAAGGAAACATACCCCAAGTGAGTCCATCTGTCTACTTCTGACTGGTGGACAACGTCAGCCGGAGCCACCGGCAGCTGTTTCACCGTATGAACTGAGTCAGCTGTGATGGAATGCTCCTGATCCAACCACTGCAACTGAAGTGACACCTTATTTCCAAATGTTTCAAGTCATTCTGGAAACTTTCTTAGTGATAGGGTCTCGTTTGAACCGAGTGCTGCTGAGCACGATTGTCACTTGTTTGGGGCCCCCAGAACTAAGCAGGGATCCGGCCCAGGGTTAACGATAGGGACGGTAGTAGTCACATTGGGGAAGATGCAGAATGTGTCCAAATCAAGTGCCTTTCCGCCCGTTTCGCTCAATCGTGGTCTAATGAATGCTTTCTATTGAAATTTCTGATGATCTGTTAGAGGAAGTGCTGATCTTGAAGACAGAGTGGTTGGAACTGCAACGTAGAGTGTATAAACTCCATAAAAGATAAGGTAAGTCGCGAAATCTGAGCTCGTCCCGGCAGCCGATACTAATTTTAGTGCACCACACCACCCTGGTAAACCGGGGACCTCCGAAACACACACCTTCTGTTCGGAACCTGTAGAGTTGTTAGAGCGGGCACTCAGACTTTTGGTTCTTGGAGCTGGTCTTTCGAAAATTGAGGTGGATAGTTTCGATAGGTCATCGAAGAACTACTTTACCTTTCTCAGAAATTTTTAAGGTAACGTGGTAGACATGTTGGTTGACAAAGGGTGGAAGCTTTCATGTTTGTCGCATTATTGTCGTGGTAGGGCGAAAGAGGTAATTATGCACTGTGCACTCTTGCCAAATGAGGTGGGTTCTACAGAGGCTATGAGGATTTTGCACCAGCAGTTTGGCCACCGAATGATATTATGCAAGCGGTAAGCAAGGAGGTTTTCATGGGTCTTAGATTAGACGCTGGAGACGTTGATGGCTTCCGTGGACTAACCAACCAAATGGAATGCTGTCAAACATTGTTGATTTAGCTAAATTACGGTGAAGAGCTAAAATGCACAACAAACCTCATTACAGCAGTTCAGTGATTACCTCATCATCCAAAGGAAAGATGAGCAGAGGTTGCCGGGAGCATAACTTAGTGCGGAAGGAAATCTAATTTTAGCGATTTGTTACGTTTTGTGCGGAAAAGTGTGACAGTCAGTGCTAGTCAGTACGGACAGCTGACTGCTTGCTCAGAAGGCAGGACCAGTAACTCACCATCCTCTGGGACTTCTGGAATCAGATACGCGAGATACAATGTCGAAGTAGGTGTGCCTTATAAGAAGGTAAACTTGAATTGTCCGGTTTGCAAGGACAGTCACGATATATCCGATTGCGGTTGGTTCAGCGGAGTAATAATCAGGCACGGTCAATTTGCAGTAAGTTTGCCGTGAAGACAAGATAGACGGGTATTTCACAGCAATAAGGAGATGAGGCAGCCGTTATATCGTCCAAGCTGACGTACTTCCTTATTCGTGAGTTGAAGATTCCAATACGTAACGTTGTACTCTGTACAGATTCTAAAATAGTGTTGCAATACTTACAGAACACTTAATCGCGTTTCGCAAATTTCGTTGCCAATCGTGTAGGACTCATCCAGGACCTTACTTCTGTCTCACAGCGGAGGCATCTGCCTTCAGAATCAAATCCGGACGTGGCGTCTAGGGGAGTGTCACAGGCCTTGATCAAGGAAATGAACCTTTGGTTACGGGGTCCCAGTTTTCTTTTGAACCCAGAAGAACAGATGTCGAAAATGCCAACCTTGTCGTGTTTGTTAAAGGGAGACCCTGAGATTAGGCGCCCTCATGCGATTACCACGAAATCGGACTTTAATCGTATGCCGGACCAGCTGGTACCGAGGTACTCTATTCGGACTAAGTTACTACGGGCCATCGCTTGGTTAAAACGTTACGTTAATTTTCTGTCCGTGGTGACATGCGCCAGACAAGACATGCCAATCAGAGTAGGAACCCTTCGTACGTCCGAAATCAATGTCTCTTGCCCAAAGCTAATAAACTCGTGCAAGAGCGCGAGTTCCTCAAGGAACTCTGGATCCTGAGATCGTCTACCATAAATTCTCGTAAGGTGGGTAAGCTTGAAAGACTGCGGCCAGCGTTGATAGATGGATCACTGTATCTTGGTGGTAGAATTCGACCAGACAATGAAGACGGTGTAAGGCTGTTGATTGTTCCTAGTCACGGCGCTGTCGCAAGTCTTTTGATACGCCATTATCACGAATCCGATGGGCACATGGGTGCCTCGCATGTACTTGCCAGCTTCAGAAGGCGGTTTTCGATTTCAGAGGGTATGGCGGCTGATAAGCGAGTGTCAGGTGAGTGCTATCACTGTAAGAAGGTTCATGCTGAGCGGTGTACTCAAACGGTGGCGCCAATTTCGTCGATGAGAGTGTCAACCGACGGCTACCCATTCAGATACTGTGGGATGAGTTATTTCGGCTCATTCAAGGTGCCTGTAGGAAGGAGCGAGCTCAAACATTATGGATGCATATTTACCTGTTTGCACACTCGTGCCATTCACATCGAAGTGGCCCAATCCACGTCCACGGACTCTTTTCATGGCTCTGGTTCGATTTTTGGGAAGGTGGGGCAGGCCGGTCGTCACTTACAGTGACAACGGTTCCAACTTTATTGAAGCACAGTTGGAGCTGAAACGAAGGCTACGACAACTGGACCAGTGTGTGTTAACGGACAGGCTATCGAATCAAGGAAGTGATTGGTATTTCAACCCTCCGGGTGTAAGTTATCGGGGCGGCGTTTGGGAGATAATGATCCGAACAGTGAGACGAGTTCTGTCGTCGATAACACAACAGCAGGTAATGAATGAAGAGTCACTTACCACCTACATGATGGAAGTTGAACGACTCGTCAACGATAGGCCACTCGTGCCTGTTTATGATGATCCAAACAGTCCCCGGGTACTCCGTCCTAGTGATTTGCTGTTGTTGCGCTGAAATATAGGCCTAAGTACAGATGAGGTTACATCATACGAACGTTGCACCAAGGACTGGAGACAAGCACAGCACTTATCTAGTGTGTTTTGGAAACGATAGCAGCTGCAGGTTACACATAAGTGGCTGAAAGCTCCGCGTGATATTCAAGTAGGTGATGTAGTTCTCCTCCACGAAAGAGCCTCCAGAGGTGTTTGGCCCTACGGTATAATCACCGAGGTATTTCCTGGTGACGACAGACATGTACGCCATGTGTCGGTAAGAACTTCAGAAGGCATTGTAAGACGGGACATCAGATCACTTTGTTTTTTAGAAGCGTCTGCAGAGTAACACCAAGTTACTACGGATAAAGCAGTAAGTGTGTACCCTCCCGTCGAACCGGTCATTGCCGCTGTTCATATTGCCACCTAAAGTTTGGAAAACCAGCCGGTTTTCGGGACCGGTGTTGATTTTGTCAGGGTTTGTTGCGTTATTTAGAGATTGCTGAGCCTTGCTCGATCCTAGGCTTCGCTTTGTCATATATACTTGCTTTGAGATCTTTCGAACATAACCCATTGATGAAAGTTGAATATCATATAGGAATGCCCGCTAAGTCAGCCAATTTCCAGAAATTGTCAGTTGTCAAGCGTTCATCCCTGCGCAAAATGAGCGTGTTGACGGAGAATAAAGGTGTAAAATCGTTGGAATGGTCAGCCAACGCTTGTCTCACCCCTGCTATCGCAGAGGAGAACGGAGCCGTTGCTAAGACGATAGTCTCAACAGCGAATCGTAGCCCAAGTAGCAGAACTTTGCGGGGCCTGTATGGGCCCCTCGCGGACCACGGCGGGCCAAAGGCGGGCAAATGGCTGGCAGTGAGACAAGGGCTCCGCATGGGCCCCGCGCCGGCCACGGCGGGCCAGGAAAATAATCGCGAGCGAAGCTTTCAACGCGGTCCGCAAAATTCAATTTTTGTACAAGCGGATTCCCCTTCATTTTCCTTACTCGTTCCAGGCTTACTGACGCCGCCCGTGAAGAATATTGCTGAATATCAGTAAACATGGAAAGTTTATTGGACATTTTACACAAGTTCATCGGAAACATACAGTTCGTTATGCGCGTGTTCAGGAACTTTCGCCATCGACGTTGGAGCGACTGCACCACACTTCAATGCGCACCGGGGAAACCTGCAGAGAGAAATGCAAGGGGAATATTTTGTGAACGAAAGTAAACCACATTTATACCAGTTCTACGCGTATCTTTGAAATTCCCTATCTCCGTAAATAACGGAGATAGAGCAAAAATCAAGCATAACAATCTTACAGTACTCCTTCTGGGCATTGCAATACTACTGCAGACATTCACTTTTTCACTGAGAACTTGTGCAATACTCGAACATGAACCACAATAATAAAACTTTCACGGATATATTTGAAATTCAACTAGTCAGTTAATAGTTAACATAGAACAAGAACTAAATAACCATCGGAAAGCACTCTCCGTGAGTGACATATGAGAATGAACAACAGCGGTTGATTTCGCACGCAATTCCGTAAAACAGCAAAACCGTCCGACTTGCACAACTCAGCACAGCGAGCTCGAAAGATTAGCGATTAAAGATGTCTGAATCAACGATGTCATTTAAACAAATGTCACCAATTTTACTGAAAAGGTGAATGCAGATTTCGAGGCGATGTTTATAAACATTCACTTCAAGAAGAATTATTTCATGGAACGCTTGTTTCGAAGATTTCTCTCATGGTCCGCCGAAACCCGCAGGAAACCGTACAATCCATGTGCTACATGGAAGCACATCACACGAAAGGAACGACACTAAACCATGTTCAGTTTCCATTACCAATGTATTCGTAGACCAGGCTGAAAAAAATAAGGAAATTAGAGGCTGGAATAGCGAAGCTACACAGTGGAAACGAGGAGCTCGCCGAAATTTTGCACAAATTTGATCTGCTATTGTGCATTATAAATGCTCCAAGTAACATCCGCCATCAGACCACCCCTAGTAGCAAAGACCTCGCAGCCGCCGGAACACTTATTGATAGTGTAGCTACGGAATTGCACAAGCGGTTACACTGAGCAAACAAAGTGGTTGCGTTTAACGTACCTGACAGAATACCTCTGTTGTCGGTGAAGAGGATCTTACTCAAAGCCAGGAAAATGGAAGAACAAGAGCGCCACTGTTTGAGGCTTCGCAAGAAAGCACAGCAGAAGCAATGTCCATTGTTGCTACAGTTCACAAGTTAACTTGTAGCGAACGAATTTGTCAGAAGAAAAGAGCAAATCAGGCGTGACACAAAGTTGAAGTCCGTAAAAGTGTACGGTGACAAGACACCAGTCCCAGGGGAATTATTACGAGCCAATATTTACCCATTAAATTTCACAGTCAACAATCTCGTTGAATTTACCGTACGTCTCGACTGCTCCACGAATTCTCTGAGCCTGCAAATTACAGCTGTGAACCCCGATGCGTCACCGGTCCGGGTGAACACTGAAAAACGCACTAGGTCTAGCTTCGATAACACCAGTTGCGTTCAAGTTTCCGCAACGAATCTCACATCTATTGCTGACAACGCAACCTCTAGTGCTAAACGTCTTCCTCTGTCAACCGCAGCCTTGACTAGAAAATGTCCTAGACTTAAGGCATCCATAGTTACTCAGAACACCGGAAGAAGCAGCCTAAATTCCCCATATAATGACGAGGCCGCGCGAGCAGCGTCACCCACTTCTTATCAGGGTAATTTCTCCCCGTTATATGGAGTTGTCGGAAATACCACCGGCGAGTCCAAAAACCTGATCAATGCTCTGAAACAACGGTATGACCTGTAAGGTGTTTACCAGAGCACAGTATTCTGGATTTGCAATATAAGAGTAAACCAAAGAAACTTCACAAGCGTCATGAATCTGGTTTTAAATCCAAGTTCTAAAAAAACGATTCGCATTTAAAACTACGCATTTTGTCTTCCGTTGCTTCCAGGTCAGTCTACCACTATACTCGGGGTCACGGCTACCACCCGTTATCCGATAGCTCCGTAGTAACTCATCCTCCTACCCAAAATATGAGCGCTACTAGGAACCAAGTTCCTAATGTGTATACCCCAGCAAGTACATCATGACCTTACTGTGTCAACAACACAAATGTATGCAAAACTACTCCATTTTTATTGCACCCCCGATATTTCATCGACCGTCACCTGGTCCCCCTCCCCCAGTCCCACTCTGCCATCGCCCCATAATGACACTCCTCCAGCACTTCTTATCATAGAGCCAAGCTTTTATGACATCCACTCGAATGTGAGCAGACACGCGGTACATTCCTTAGATCAGGCCTTCCCATCGGGTTTTTCGCAACCCAATGTCTCATCTGTCACGAAGTTCTTTAGAAGTTTATCTGCTGTATCTAACAAGAAGAATTTTGTAATTTTATTGCTAATGAACGCAAGATCATTGGTTAGCAAGATGCACATTTTCATACCCATTGTCTTTTTTATCTAATCCCCACATCATTCTTGTAACTAAGTCATCGTGCTCTCCTGACACCCATGACAGTCAGATGAGCATCGTGAGATATCATACGTTTCGTAGGAATTGTCTCACAGTACAAGGAGGTGGAAGCATCATTTACCCAAAAGAGCAATTTTCTGCAGTCACTTCATAAACCCGAGGACTTGTCGTGGTTAATGGTCTCTATTGGTTCTCGCGAGCTACTTACAGGATGCAGCTACAGACCGCCTAGTGCTGCGAACAACGATTTGACTGACCTTATGGAGATAACGAATCATGTGTCCAAAATGCCTTGTGAACACAAACTAGTGGGCGGCGACTTCAACATGCCTTATATCTCCTGGACCGCATTCTCTGCTCCAGCAAAACAGGCCGAATTCCTTTCATGCATTCAGCTGAATGATTGGAACCAACATGTCCTAACGCCCACCAGAAAGGGGCATATTTTGGATATTATGCTTACCATAGGTATTTCGTCCGTAGAGATATCCGTTCCACAACAATTCCCAGGAAGTGGCCGTAATGTCGACAAATGTCTGTTTGATTTCAAAATGGTTATCAACCCGACAGTTTTATTCTACCTTCCGATCAACTTCATGGATTGGAATGCCTTTTTCTCCCTACTAAGATCCTTAAATTGGAATACCTTCCTTCACACATTAGACCCAAGCATAGCGTCCGGAGAGTTTATCAGACATCTAACGTTTTGTATCAACATTTTGGCCCCCATTGAATCAAAGCGTGTCGGCTGGTATGTACAAGGTAAAATCCTCACTGCGAAAGAGATTGACAGACTTAAAATGCTCGAGTCGAGGTACGGAAGGACACTAGACTTTTCCCTGGTGATGCAAATGAGCGAAATGTTTAAACACGTAGAACGTCAGACGCAACTGCGTCATATAGACGAAGAGACACTCGCGCTCAGTAGTGAGCAGAGATGCACGAAACTAGTGCTACTATCGAAACGGCGAAATTCCATGAGGGATCCTGCTATAAGAATTATTACTCAAAAAGACAAAGCGGTTGTAAATTACCTTGTAGCGATGTGCGGAATCTTCCACATTTCCCTGCCTCGTTTAGCGTAGAAAACGCCCCATTGCATGCTGCCATCCTATCGAAAACATAAAGGTCCGAGTAATTATCTACTCGATGTTCGAAGTGTTCGTTCACAGTTAGCTATCATTAAGCCCTCAGTCCGTCCTGGACCAGATGGTTTCCGTATCCCATGGTCGTCAAGCAGACAGGTGAGGATACACCTATACTCTTGTTCAATTTGTTTAACCTATCACTTTTATCCCGCACTTTCCCTCCTCAATGGAAAACCTCAATCATCATGCCCCGCCATAAGAGTGGCCCAAGGCAGGAGGTTAGCAACTATCGTCCCATCAACCACACGTCAATCTGCTCGAGAATCTTTGAAAGGATAATAAATGTGTACACAGTCAAGTTCTTAAGGACACAAAGCCTTATAAACTCTCCACAGCACGATTGCCTTAGTAACCGCTCTTTTATGACGTCAGCTGGAATTCTTAATCCATATGTCGGCGTCCGTCAACGCAGAAAATGCGGTGATTATCATACTCTTGGACATGCAGAAGGGTTTTATTCGCGCGACTCATAAGTGCCTCTTGATCGAAATAGCATCATTTGGCATACAAGATCCCTCGTATGGCTGGCTGTCGCCATACATTGAAGGTCGCACTCAAAAGTCTAAATGGGGCAGTACTACTGAATACCAAAACCAGTGGCTAGTGGGGTGGTCAAAGGAAGCGTTCTGGGTCCATTGCTCTTCTTAATGTACACAAGTGATTTGTGCGACGTTATTACACATGGCGAACCCTTTCTGTTTTCTGACGATAATAAAATCCTTCACACATTCCGCTAGGGCATTAACGTCAGTTTCTGTCTACAAAAGATACGACAGGACCTGGTGTCATTGCAGTTGTGGTGCACAGCGTGGCTGTCGTTTTCAGCGAACAAATCGAACATCATCACTCATGGTTGTAAATTACGTCACGACTCCATCTCACTAGATGTTTGTAATATTGACACAGCCACTACGGTTGAAGATCTAGCAATACCATACTCAAAGTTCCTTAGTTTCTCCGAACAAGTATGCTTCCAGGTAGCAAAAACTAAAAGAACAATAGGCTGCATCAAAAAGACGTTCAGTCTACCAGCTGCGAAGCTGACGCTCGACAAATCGTGCGCTCAGCCTCAACTCGTGTATTGCACTTTCATTTACTGCCACCTACGCATGTCTGATGGGCTTGTGTTAGAAAACCTCCGACGATCGTTTACCAAAAGCTCATCAGGATATTATTCTTCGCTAACCTACCGACAGCAATGTGAAAAGCTTGGTGTTGGTCTACTTTGGTTGCGTAGGCTGGAGTTGAACCTGACGCTGCTGTATAAACTCATACATTCGGATGTGATTACCACTGCGTTTACCGTCCACCTACAAAACAGCCCTCCATATAGTCTAAGAAATAAGGGTTCCACCTTGCCAACCCCGATATCCCGAAAGAATATACGTGCAGACTTCTTACTTGTAAAGTATTCCTACATTTGGAATAAACTTTCAGATGAAGTCCGAGCAAGTAACAACATTCAGCGTTTCAAAAAGGTTTGGACAGCTACTTTACGTCACCAAACACAATGTCCATTTTCAAACTCTCTGTACCACCTGGTCACCTTTTTGAGTGTGGTCCGAGAAACATTTAGCTGTCAGATGCGCATCACGTAGATAACCACCCCGCTGTCTAACGCCCCTTGAAATGTGAACGCGGCGCTTGGTAATAAGTCCAGTAGAACGACGTCGTGTAAGTTTTAGTTATCACACACTCACTTCATGCGGCTCTCCAAACCGTCGACCCAATTCTCCGTATGCCCGGATAAATCCCGAGTACGTAGCAACTTGCCACAACAAACAGTGGATAAGGTTATATATTCCGATACTCATAGCAAAAATAACAATACCGTATGAGTTCTTTCTCAAAAAATTCCACTGACTCACTGTTTGCCATAGTAAATGTTATAACCCCACATTTTCTCATCTAACGTGTGGAATTACATTCTCCTTCCCGATCCTTATTGTATCCGGTGAGCGAGGATAGTTTTCTACGACGGCTGGGCGCACAGAACGTCATCTTAGCTGAACGGTTCGCGATAGGTTCAACGTTTTGACGTTTTTCGGGGAATCGACGAAATCCCGCGTTGAAATCTGCCCAATCGTTCGCTAGATTTTGGGATTTTCCGCCCTCCCTCGCCAAAGCCGACCTATCTTGACATTTTCCGGATGTCAATTTTATCTCCTAATGACAAAACACTCCAAAGATACGTCTGGGCATTCTTCCCGGAGTGACTATTTAAAAAATTACCCATCCATCGACCTCGCAAGAAGTAAATTAGTGTAACATCCCATTGGTTTCAGGTTAAATCTGTGAAGCGACCGAACTATCTCCTTAGCTGTTGCGTGCGTCAAAGTTTTATAAACTACATTCATTTGCATTTTGAAGACGTCCTTCCTGAGGAAAGACTTCACGTTTTCGCTACTGATTACTTATCCGTTTTTTCTATGGTTTGTAAATATCTACAGTGATCGCGCATAACCCAGCGTGCTTCTCAAATATGCGTTAAGAAATATAGATTATTATTATCATTATTATCCTTGTTCTCACACCATCCACTTTGACCGTTTCCTTTACCCTTATTTAGTCCGAGCCCTGTAAACTTCTGAATGCCGGAATTAGATATTTTTCTCCCGTATTTTTCCTTGTGTAACTTATGATTCTCGTCGTTTCTCGATGCATGAACAGTTGTTTCGCTCTGACCCAAATAATGACCATTTGTTTGAGTGAGCTTAACCCGTTTTATCGCCCTCTATTGTTGATCGGTGCCTGATTGTCGATTTTTTGTTCAAGCACATTCTTTCTTTGATTCCTGAGGATTTTCTCATTCGAGGCGAGAGACTCAATTTTCTTGTACATTGATTCAATAAGCACCGTATTAAATCCAGTTATTACGAGCGCATTCTCGTTTACCGTTTCAAGGATAGTTTATCTCTGTCGATGGATACTGAGAGGTATTTACTGGATCAACAGATTACGCGTAACTCGATGTGAACTTGAATCGTTAGCGAACGATTCAATAACCATCACTACTGCGGGAACCTTTACTCTACCCGATGGACGCTTTAAACACGACCCTCTTGATATCGTTAATACTCTCCCTCCTACCAACCGTTATACTCATCTTCTGACCTGTGTTGATCAATACACGGGATGGCTCATTGCCGTTTCTTCAAACCACACGTCAACGGAAACTATCGCTCGCAGTTTTGTCGATTAGTGGGGTTTGAATTTTGGCGTTCTAGCTACTATCACCACTGACCGTGGATCTCAGTCTACTTTAGCTCTTTTTCGTGATTTGAATGGTGTTCTTGGTTGCGAAAATATAAAGACCACCGCGTACCATCCCTCGTCGAACGGTATGGTCGAAAGGTTTTACCTTCATCTAAAATAATCTCTAGGGGCAACACCGGTTGGTGGCAAATGATCTCATCGCTTATTTCTTATTCTCCGTGGCTTGCGAACCTTTGTTAAGGAAGATGTTGGGTGCACCTAAGCAGAACTCGTTTATGGTTGTACACTGCGTATTCCTGAAGTGCTTTTCTCTAATTCCCTTGTGCATATGATACCTGACACGAGTTACGTCACGCGTCTGAAGAACCACATGCGGCGTATTCAAGCTTCACCCCCACGGAGAACGCTGCGACAAGAACACATTCATCGTGATTTGCGCACTCGCTCTATTTTTTTCTTTTGCGTTGGCTCACCTCAAACACTTCTTCAACCGTCTTATGATGATCCTTTCAGTGTACTTGATAGTAAAGACAAGTATTTTGTCGTTGACAAAAACGGAACACGTCACTCTGTGAGCATCGACAAACTAAAGTTTCCTTACGTCGACAGTAATACAGCGTCCCCGTCTCGTCCGCCAGACATTATACATACCGGTGATGCAGCCAATGTACCCTAGATCCATCTGTCGACTCACAAAACGTTCTCAGTCTACCCATTCTATGTTTGAGACTAGTGACAATACCCGTTTACCTGTCTCCCAACCAAGGACATGCAAACTACACACTCGTTCTGGCCAAACCGCTAGAGGGCCGACAATCTCTGAAGATTACCATCGTCGACTCATTGTCTGTTCCTCTAATTATCGAGCGTTTTCTTCCCTCTGAAGTTCTAGGGGGGAGTTACGTACGGTCTATTACCTATTTTGATCACTTGTTACGTACTGTTCTTCATACCTGTTATGTTTATTGTACACAATAGCCATTTTTCCATTGTTTAAACAAATAAACACGTCGTCCCCGCGCGTTTCGCCTTCTGCCTTCACACGGTCGTGGTTATCGTGGGCTAACCGTGACAAATATCTTTTAGCACGCTGGAGGGACCGAATTCGTTGTTAGTAAGGGGAAAATCTTCTTGCAATGCGCAGCAGACTTAATGTAGTGAAATCTATTGCGGACATCTATTTTGAGTCTCGGTATTTGCTTTGTCGTAATGTTGCCCCAACTCTTCGTCCCACTACACAGGATAACCAGTTGCTCAATGGGGATATTGCACTTCAAGGTCATCCGGCGTAACGCGCAGTCGACACCGGCAAGCGCGCACGGATTGAATCTGAACTGTGTGACGCAACGTGGTGCGCTGAAATTCACCCGCAAGGAGTGAGTGCAATCGTTAATATGTGGGTTTGAAACATCATGGGAGTAATTGTGGACGGAATATTTAGGAAACTATGAAATATGCGTATTGTACTTTGGGAATTTGTTCGTTTTAATGCGTAAACGATTTTTATGAAGGACGCCAAGGGTTTGCGCTAAATTAATAACGAAATATGTTGACGAGATGGCTGAAGTTTTTCGATCTGGTAGATAGAGGGAGTAAGCAACCAATGATCAATAAACATGCACCATATGAGTTGCGTGTCACCTTTTTGAAACTTTTCATTTTGTATTTCTTGAAATATGTGCCGACGCTTGATAAGTTTGGGTTATCATGATCATCCTCACGTGCGATTTGAAATCGCTGAAATTTCTAGGCGTCGTGGGTAAGTAGATGAGACTGCAACTGATGACTTCTTAACATAATGCGGGCGAAACCCGGCGAGATCTCCATAGAGTAGATGTTGCTCACAGTAATCGGCGTAAGCTGCTTTGGCCTTAAGGTAACCAACAAATAGGTAGATTTGTTCAGTTGACAGATCACCAAGGAGATGGAATTCCACGTGTCTTCAGAAAGCAGAGATTCAACGAGAGGTGGAGTACTGTACCGCATAAAGCCATTCGGGGTGAACTGTACGACAGTCAGCCTACGTGCACCCCACAGTCACAATGTCATGATACTGAAATGTCGGATTACGTTTATTATATGTACATGTTATCATTATCTGGAATGTTATTTCCGAATTCACGAAGCCTCCATGCTTTCGGTGCCGCTTCAGTAGAAGTCCTCCTCTTGCTGTGTATGCTGGTCTACAGTAAAACCGTATGTAACATGTTAAGTGGGGGTATTACTCATGTTTGCCCGTGACGTCTGTGTAGTCATTGGTCAACACTTTCACTTGGACCCGCTTGCGTGGGGGAACAACCAACACGGTATTTCTCCTAACCACGTTAGAGCGTGATTGGCAGCATGTATCGCGGAAACTGTGCAATGGGAAGTACGTGGACTCAACTCACCAAACACGGCGTACTCCACGGCTTTCGCTCTTACGTTGCTTGTGTTTTATACAACGCAACGCCATCTAACTGGTAAACTCAACGGCAATCACACTCACATGATCATATTTCAAGCGTCCACTGTCTGGTTTCTTGCTTGAACAAAGCACGTACAGAACATCGTGATCCTTCGTGTACCTATCTAAGCAACTTTTGAACTCGGTGAAGCTAGCAAATTCGCGATCCTCAAAGACATCTTTAAAGCCCTGTAAATAATCAATAACCTAAAATGGAATATAAGATAACATCGGTTAAATATTAATAACAAGTGAAAATTCTTCACAAGATCCTACATTTATACCGTCACAACACCTACCATCGTTAATTTTGATCTCAGCGCCAAATGAGGGACAAACCGATTTACAGTCGGCTAAAACAAATCTTTTCAACTACCCCGATGCTCTCCGTCATGGAAAACGATGACGTTCACATTCCTGAGCGATACCACGGAAATATCCACCGGTATCCCATGATTTCTTATTTTATCGCCGTCTTACGGCAGACTTTACTCCCTGCATGTAATTTCCATCACGCGGTGCGGTGTTATAGGTGCCGTTGTAGATTCCGTTAGTGCAGGTTATGTGCATGGCTTTCTGGGCCTTTGGATTATGTTTGTTAGTGTTGCTTTCCTTCACGGAACTGTTGTATTGGATCTGAACATTATCAAAATACTCGAGTATGAACGCGGAGCCAAAATGTGATGAAAGAGGGAAATGACTCACAATATTTCGTGCAGGTGCGTTGATTCAGAAATTTTGTTACGCTGAACGAGGTATCCAAGGAATTCGATTCGTATTGTTGCTACTAAGAGATTCTTGCAGAAATATATCGTTGGTTCCGTTGGTATCTACACCTCCCGAAAACTGTACTCGAGCGATACGGAACGCAGAGTAAACGCACGGCTGACGACCTCGGTGGTAACTTCTGAATTACTGACTATCGAATTAATTGATTAACTTGATTTGAACATGAAGTGTACAAGTGAGTTAGATAACGGCGGAAAGAGCGTACACTGGAAATTATGAAGTAAAAAATGCTATACAAAACGTTACACTTTTGTTGGAACCCATGCTTCGGAATAACGCTGTTTCCCGGTGCATCCACATTGCCCAAAGTTGATCCTCAATTGTGACAGACAATCAGGGCAAAGCGGCCGGCTTTCTTCTCACAAAACTTCACACATTCATTTTTCGCGGGTA
Source organism: Paragonimus westermani (assembly GCA_008508345.1). Lineage (NCBI taxonomy): Eukaryota > Metazoa > Platyhelminthes > Trematoda > Plagiorchiida > Troglotrematidae > Paragonimus > Paragonimus westermani. The sequence continues at coordinate 182,445 of QNGE01000983.1, read as the reverse complement.
CGGAGGGAGGAAAGCTCCCGCCGTTAGCTAAATCCTGTCTGATCACAGTATATGACCATCATTTCTTGAACGTGTCCTCGAAATGACCGGTCATGTAGTGAATATAAGAGCTATTGAAAATCTCGATTATGAACACGGAGCCAAGATTTGATGGGGAAAAAGGAAGTGACCCACATTATTTCGTGATGGTGCGTTGGTGTAGAGTTCCACCACACCGAATAGTGTCCAATGGGTAGGATCCGTGGTGTTGCTTCAAAGAGATTCTCAGGTCACAACGGAGATAGTTTAGACGAAAAACGAATACGGATATTTGTTAAAATGGACGATTGATTCCGTTTGTCTCAAACTCCCCAGAATTCCGTACACAAGCGACATGGGATGCGGACGGAAGGCAAAACTAGTGGCCTAGGAAGTGAGTTTTTTTACTATTGAATATTAATCCAATTCATTTGTTTCAAACGTCGAGTGTACATTTGGACCTGGAGAAGGTGAGAATTGCGAAGAACATTGAACGTGTTGCTGTACAAAACGCTGTGCAAAACGTTGGTCAGGTTATAAGACGCTCGAAAAGAAGATGTGACATTAGTCTGAGGTTCCGCAGCTGTCTGGGACGTGTCTGTGGTGAGTAGAGATAAAATAACAACACATTATTAGTGAGTGTGGTGGATTCCGAGACTGTCTGTGGAGTGGATGGAATGGATTTGTTCGGAAGACATGGAAGGGACGGAGAGGTAGTTACGGCCGGAGGAGATAAGTCAGAAGGATCCACATAGGTCGCTTTTAAGTGGTCGACACCTCTTGAATTGTGAGGGCCGTTACAGCCGATGACGAACTACCCATCTTTGAGTTCAAACTCTCTGAACGGACCGTCGCAGGGTGATTGCAGTGACCTCTATTTTACGTTGACTCTGATAAACACGGAGGGGCAAGTACATCTGTGTTCGTTCACCTGAGCATGCCTCGGGATGGTCTTCGTTGGAGTGGGCTTTGAGGTGCAGATGAGCAGTTTCAGACGTGTTACGTAGCATGCCGTGTCTATCGCCAGGATCCGTAAACAGTTCACTCGGTAGACGTTAGGTGCTTCGGTCAACACGTCCAGCTCTAGTGCAACCGACACTTTCCCTGATGGTAATACGAATGTCAAGCAAAGTGAGTAGCAGACTTTCCGACCACTTTACGCCGGATGCCGTAACAGGGATGGCAGCTTCAAGCTGAAGATGAAGGCGTTTCACTGAAAGATTTGACACTGGGTGGTAAGCGGTTGTTCGGATGTGTTCACAGCTGAGTAGGTGCTGCAGGTCACGAAAGAGCGTGGAGGTGAACTGAAAACCGCAGTAGGTAGAGACGGAAGCAGGTAGGCCGAAGGAGAATACCTAGGTTTCCATTAACGTCTGTGCGATGTTCTAGACTGAGATGTCGCGTATGGGTGTTGCTTCTGGCCAGAGTGTGAAACGATCAACGCATGCGTCAAGCTGTTTGAAGTGGGAAGTGAGCCTACCTTGTCAAAATGAACGTGTTGGAAGCGGCAGTCCGGTAAACTGAAAGTGCCCGGTGCAGTGTTGGTGTGCCGGTGTAACTTACTTCGTTGACGGGGCAGACCGTGTGTGACCCATCCACGCAGGTCCTCCCGCATGTTCGACGAGACGAAACGGTGAGTGGAAAGTTTCGACAGTGGAACGGATGCCAGGGTGGCAGGCCGCGAGGAAATGGCTGAAAATATTCCGCTGGTGACTAGAGGTGACACAGGGTCGAGGTTTACCAGTCGAGATGTTACGGCGAGCTTTTGAGTCGCTGTACAGGATTGGCAGTTGAACAGATTTGAGGGAGAGGTTGGGACGTAGCTGATTAAATTCCGCGTCGTTTTGTTAGGCTGCCGCCATGGCCTCGAAATCTATGGGGAAAGCAAATAAATGATAAATACGCATGCGAAATGAAGCGCCCACTACCAGGTTGCTTGGACCATCGATGTAATGGATATCCGTCGTGAAGTCAGGCAGAGAGTCCAGGTGGCTAGTTTCTCTTGGGACGTATCTCTCTGGCACAGTGCTGAAGGCGTCGGTTAACGGCTCGTGGTCAGTAAGGATGGTGAACTGGCGTTCTTCTATTACGTGTTGGAAGGACATGATGGAGGGTAGATAGCCAGCAGGTGTCTGCCGAAGGTACTGTACCTCGTTTAGGCAGGCTGTAGCTTCCGGAAGGAAGAAAATAACAGTCGGACTTCACTATCAGTGACCTGCTGCGAAACGGCGCCGATAGCAGACTGGGAGGCGTTGGTCTTCAAAACTAACCGTGCACGTACGTTAGCACTCAGACGGTCGAGAGGTGTGGCGTTCCCGGGGGCCTGCTTGATAGGTGTGAAGGTGGTGGCGGCTTCTGGGTTGGGAACGAACTTTTGAGGATTATTCTGCAGCCAATCAGTCAATCGCTGCACCATGTCAGAGCAACTGGGGATAAAGCGACACCAGCAGATGACAGCCCCCAACAATCGACGGAGGCTTTTGATAGACTGGGGCAATGGGTGATGCAAAATTGCGTTTGTTTTTTTTATCAATCGCCTGATGCTTTCCTTGTAGGTACGATGACCGAAAAAGACGACGGATGAAACACCGAAGATGCGCTTGTTTGTGTTGGTGGTGACACCATAGTGATGTAAACTTTCAAATACAGACTTCAGGCGTGATAGCCGCTCCTGCTCATTGTTACAGGCACCCAGTATATCATCACTGTAGACAAAGACAGTCTAATCTGCATAGAACTTGGTCCACGAAGCTTTGAACTGTTTGGGCTGCGTTTCTGAGGCCAGAAGGACCACGAAATAACTTATATAGGCCAAGTGCGGTTGTGAGCGCCGTTTTAGCGATTTTATCGCCAACTGCAAGAATTTGATAATATACCTTGATCAGATCAATTTGGGAACAGATCCTCTTCCCAGAAAGACCAATGGAAAAGTCGTGAATATACAGAAGTGGATAACGTTCCGGTTCGGTGGCGTTGCTCAGCGCTCGATAATCACCTCATGGTCTCCAGACTCCCGCAGTCTTCTTAGGGACCACATGCACAGTCGATGATCATGGGCTGTTTGAGTGACGGATGATTCCTAGACGTGGCATTTTCGCAGACTCCGCCCTGGCGATCTTCAGCTTTTCCGGAGGCAATCGACGTGGAGGTGCTAATTTGAGTGGTCTTTTGGTGAGGATGTGATGTGAAACATCATGTTTCAACGTTGTGGTATTAGGTGTAAATTTAACGATTCCTGTGGAATGTTTCAGCTGGGCTGTATACTAGTTGGTTTCCGGTAAGGCCGCCCGAAGCCCGATCGAGTTGACGGTGGTGGTTTCAAGTCGGACGCAAAAGAGTGGTGCTTCCTACGAGTTTCCGATGGTTGAGACGAACAGCCAAACCATACTTAGTGAGAAAATCAACGCTGATTAGTGTTCGTTAAACGTCCGTAACGACAAAACTCAAGGGAAACCTCGACGCAGTCCAAGGTCGACCGTCAAGAGGTGTTGGCCGTAGGCCAAGAACCTTCAACTGCTTGGCACCCTCAGGGTATAATCCGCGAGGTTGAAATCGCGTTTAATTTTACCTGGGGTATAACACTGGCTTCTGCACTGGTGTTGTTGAGGAACCTGATTCCGGTGGAGCTACCCCGTACACAAAACAGGTGACTGTTTGTCTGGCTAACAGCAGCTGTCTCCCTTACTGGCTGGCCAGGTAGTTTCCTCGATTTATATTGTCCTTAGCGCGCGGGCTGCCGTATGCACGCGAATGTGTGCATTTGGTGGGGCGTTGTCTCCGACACGTTTGTAGTAGTAACGGGTGATTGGAATTCGGGCTTTAGATGTAGGAGGTTGAGAGCAAGAACACGTTTGAGCGCACCAGAAGCTATGATGATTCATGAGGCCCACAGTTAAGTTATTCACATCCAGTGTTAGCTGAGATACTTGACGTTGGAGGTTATCAGGCCTACCTCGTTATGGATCAGCATGAGGTGGAGGATCATCCAGACGGTTGATGGAACGCTTGAGAAAAAGCTCGTAAACTCTGTCCGCCCATTCTGCCAACTTTTATAATGGGGTGTCGAGGTCCGGTACCGACAAAGTGACTGGGGTGTTAAGCGGGAAGCATTCGACCGAAAGCTGCCTGAGAATGGAGTCACCGGTGTTTTTATCACCGACCAGGGATCCCATGTGGTGAAGCAGCTGAGGGGGTTGCGGCCATCCAACTTGACACCGGAAGGTAGCTTTTTGTGCTTGGCTTCATCTGATGCCGTGGTATTGCCTACTTGATTTCATCGTAAGAGGAACCGTTTCGTTTGGGGTTGAGTATATCGATTACTTTGGGAGCAACGGCTGTAAGCAACTGTGTAGCCACATAATAAAACATGGTGGGTTGTGAGGTAATCTTAAGAAATCGGTAAAACGCCCCCACGTGAGTGAACCAAACACCGGGGTTTGAGACGCCAAACTCAGATAATTCAATAATAATAAAGTTCTCGGCAATTAAACTACTGTCAAATTCAGAAGTCACAGCAAAATATTGGAGGTGAAAAGTGTAAAGAAAAACAAAAATCATCCAGTACGAAGTGCTATTTGAAACGCTACAGCCATTTGCATTTTGGGGTGTGCGTGCGTACTGTGTGAAAAATTGCGGGTGGTGGGTTTTTGTTCTGCTAACAAGTGTATTGGTCAGAGTGATTGATCTTGCTGAAGTGACACGTTGTATTATATGCAAAGTTAACTGATATATTCCGCTTTTATTTGGATTCCAGGAGATGTATAGCTGGCCAAAATGTGGTCACGTTCACTGTACATTTTTTGGTCACTAATTCAGCTTATATAAATAGGCGTTCCAGTTATTTGATCAATGAAATATTCTCTTAGGTTTTACCGGACTGGCATATTGTATTCCCAATATTAACTGAGATTCCAATTTTTGTTGGATTTTGATTGTCGAGCGGATGTCAGAAATTGTTCGAATTTGAATGCGGAACACAAAGAACATCGACCACACGGAAAATTGGAAGCAAGAAAACGCCTGACGAGTAAGTCTCTCACATTTCTACACATTATGATACACTACCGAATGTTTCACACTTTCCCTTCGAATATGACTGATGAACTGATATCACTGTTTGAAACCTTGGTCTACTTTAGGTATAGCTTGAAAATAAGACGCGTTGGTTAATGAGGTCATATAGGCATGCGGAAAATTTTCCATTCAACCACCTTTTAAATGTCTTTTGGGTAATCAATCAAGACACTCAAAAAGGACTCATGAGACGGTCAAAAGACATTGGTGCTACCTGGGTGGTGACCGCCTGGAAGAGCTCTTATGGGCACGATTGTCTTGTTGAATCATTGTAATTCATGTTTAGCCCGTTCAAGACCAAATTGTAATTTATTTTCCGGGAAAGATCCGCCGATCGAAACTGTGGAGTTTGTCTAATCATTAATCTTAATGCTTTCTTCAATAGTACCATGGCAATGCAACCCGATCTTGTTATGAATATTTGGGATCATTGATCTACCACTACGCGTTGCTTAACCTCATCGCGGGAAGTCATACATCAGGTCCGCATATGCGACATGCAGACCAGCCGCTTCCGCTCTGAATGTCCATAACACCGGTGGCCCGAATCTGGAGCAATTTGGAGGCACTGGGGAGCAGCGTTCTTCCAAAGTGGAGGTTAAAACAGCAGCCCTGGAAAGAGAAACAATACGAACAAGCATGAGCCAAAGACCCAGTAAGCCATGCACACGACTTACACAAACGTAGGCTAAAACGGCACCTACAACACAGCAGCACGCCCCGTTACACAACTCGGACTTAATCCGTGCGCGCTCGCCGGCTTCGGTTGCGCGTTACACATACAAAAAACATTTAATTGAACATCAAGCAGTTTTGTTCCTAGCAGAGTATTAGTGATGGTAACCGGCCGTCAGTTGTTTAATGACTCTTTGGTCCCGTTTTTGTGCAGTGGCATGTCGCCAACCTTAAACCACCTTCTTTTACAGGCTGGTTGACAAAATGGCTGACATCCCAAATGACGAGCAAATTGTGGTTGTGTACAAATCATCTGGTCCTGAACCCAGGTTATGTTCCCCGATTTATATCAGTCCTGTACAATAGAAAGTGTTAATTGAGGCGTTGCTAACCCACCCTTGGCAAAGTCCGGCGATGTGTACCGTGAGATGTTCCGTGTTTTGTTAGCACCTGCAAATTGACGTCGGACAGCGCTGCGGAATTTTATATCTGCCCACATCGCAGATTCTGATAATGCGTGCGAGACGTCGTTTTGGACTCTATTTTTGCGCTGTGCGCAAGAGCTTATCGTGAGTACATTCAATCCGTTTGATGGGTGGCTACCCGAATAGGAAGTGACCTAGTTTTATTGTTCCGTTCCTTCGCACAGTGAGTTTCGGTGCTGGAGCGATGGTGAAGTCTCAGATTTTCTTGGTCATTTCAGAAAGCTGAAACAGGGGGAACACACGTGATGGCATGAACTATCTGACAGGCAAATGTGCGAACGTTTAACTCGTTACAGGACACACGAGTCTTATTAGAAACGGAGGGCAGATCTGGACGAACTTTGAACCCAAACTGTGTCGTGGCATTCCCGACATGCTCGGGCAGGTAAGAAAAGCAACATATACACGCACAAAGTTGTGTCTCAGCTCAAATGTGATGCGATGGCCGCCTAGTTTTAAGGAATGATCCCCAAACTTCCTTGTATCCGTAAGAGAGCACTGAGCAGCGAAGACAATTTTAAGTTTCCAGAATCGTGGAGGCAAATAGTAGATGGTTTCTTTGTCCAGTGAGCCAAACTATGAGAGTAGGTTCCTCAGCATCTTCCATCTCCGCGGTTCGGCTCATTGCATCTTTATGGAAACCTTGACTCACAGCAGGCGGCTCAGTTTCTTCTGAGGCAGACGTCGGCGCGGCAATAACATTAAAACCACTGCACAATACTGTGCGCCGCCCATGGCTAGTTGGTAGCAGCATTTCTGTTGACCATTTCCAAAGCTGATTTGGGAACGTCTACAGGACCTGAGGCCTTGTTAAATTGCCCATGATCCACCTTACTATCATGCCGTCTGCAGCGAAGGCAGGTCAAAAAGATTAGGTGGCGCACTGACAAAAACCAAGATGAGAAGAAGGCCCAAAATCAAACCTTACGAAACACTACTCATTACAGCATGTAGGTGGTGGGGTGCATTGTCGCTCCTAACCGGACACTTCAGATATCGACCGTGAAACTGTTATGACCCGCGGATCAGCGGTAAGGAAAAGTGGTTATTACACACATATACGAACCACAGACATGCAGCGCAGAGCGTAACAATATCGGAAATCCCGGAACACGGGAGACTTTGACCTTCAGCCGAGAATGTAATTGTTACAAAACCTGGGGCAACATAGCAGAACAACGTCTGCGCATACTGTAATGTGCACACCGGCTGTTTCCACTATGAATGTCCGCAACACTTTCAGACCACGTTTGGGGGAACGTGGACATACCAGAAAATAGCGTTCTCCCCCAGTAGAGGCACCGAAAACTGTTCTGTAAAGGGAAACAACACAAACATACTTGAGCAAAAGGCTCAGAAGGTCATGCACACGACTCACGCAAACAGCCTAAGACGGCGCTAACGACGCAGCAGCAGGCTCTGTTGCGCAGTTCAAATTCAATTCATGCACGCTTGTTGGTTTTGGCTGCACGCTGTGATATAAGCCGACTTCTCACCTTTTCAGGGTCACGCCCAAATATATCTTCAAGGAATTCCGTCATTACCTGATATTAGTGACGTCGGAAAGAAGGCTGAGATAAACCAGCTTGAGCGAGGGTGGACATGAAATTCTAAAATACTGCGAACAAATGAGCAGATTTCAGGGCGGGATTTCGTCCAGTGCTCGAAGACGTCTGAGAGTTGAAAAGTTTTGCGAATCGCTCACTTACCACGAAGTTTTGCGCGTCCGCTCGTCGCCAACTTGCTATTCGCAAGACGGGTGTTCGCGGTATCAAAAAGAGCAGCGCAATCTCACGTGTTAAGCTGGAATATTTATGGCGGAAACAGGTAGCGTGACGGAAAATCTGAGCAATATTTTTGAAAGAGACGTTGTACAGCATTGAGCTGCTTGTACTTGTTAGGAAGTATATGATGTTGGCCAGTGTTTTTTTTATAAAAGTGAACGATATTTGACTAACGGTCAGCCACGCCTAGAGTGATCATCACATGAGATATATTTGCGAAAGATACCTGACCAACTGCTAATACGGGTAATGGAATACGTACGCATAACACGTAAAAAGCAGTGTACCATAGATGAACACAACAAATTGGATAAACTGTTTAGGTTTATCAAAGTCCTGATTAAACTTTACAACTGACTGTTGTGGATAAGTGCTTGAGCAAGTAAAGGCATGAGTGTTGTAGCGGAGAAATGTGTTGACGTGAGATTGATTCCTGACGTACAGTTCCTTTGTTGTGGGGAGCTTTACACTACTCAAAGAAGAAATCCTTTCGTTGTGGCTGTGTACCGCCTAGCTCTTGTCAACGAGTCCAGGTACGACATGTTGTGTCGTGTTCTGTTTCAACCCTCTCATTACGTGAACTTTTATAAAAGGGTCCGACGGCTATTTGGTTTTGCAGTGCTGGTGAGCACTGGCAGTCCCAAACCATGAGCGGGTTTGATATATATATGTGTGGAGTGGTTAGGAGACAGGATGGTACAGACATCGACTGGGTCAGAGGAGCTGGACCTGCCAGCCGTGTCGGGTGCACAACGAATGCGCACGGTCGCATTGCAGTTCGGAATGTGTGGTGAACGGTCAATAAACGTCGAACCGCGGTGAGGTGACAAATACGACTTGTCAATGCGGTCAACAATGAAGCTATGAGAGAAATGTTTAGAGATTGTATCAGTCATAAGTGTCCAGTCGACAGGACACTTACTGCAGACAGAACTCCGTGAAAAGTTTTGACGTCGGCATGTTTTGTAAGGCGATACTTGAGTCAAAACCTACAATTTATAGCACAAACTGGCTGTTAGGTTGTTATCAGGAAGCGTTTGAAATGTGGGAGGCAGCACAAGAGGTGAGTCGGGTTTTTGTTGCGACTGTATAAGACATACCGGAGGGTTATTCTTTCGAAGTTTTTGGGTAGTGGGTCTTAGTACGGCAGTCAGCAGCTGGTTTTTTTCGACTATTATTAATTATAGCTTGAAGGCCTATCAGAGTGAATAGGTTGTTGAAAGTGGGCTCATGTGTGTGGGAAAAATGTGAGTTGTTTATAAACCTGTGTTTCCAAAGTGCGTGTTCTAAGCATAAATTTGTCATTTTGCTGGATTTACTAATGAGCGCTAACCTGGCATTCTTCGTCAATTTGGGTACTGCGTACACAATATCACATGTGAACAAAAAATCGATTTTTCAACGGTTTCGTGTGCGAGCAATAGATCAGTTGCTAGATGGAGATATGGGTGAATTTTGTGCGGTGATTTTCATCAGAGTCAGTGAGAATTATGTCCGAATTACTACGGTTGAAATTGACAGTATGATAACCGAGAAACGGCCCGAAGTCTCAAGCGAACAAAACTCCACACCCGGCCCTACGATTCAACCACCCAGATACCCACTCACGATCACTGGCCTGCACACCGTCAGTGTTAAATACTCTCACACCTATACCTCAATGGTCAAACTAGTGTGCTGTAGGTTGTTTGTATATATCCCAACGAATTGGTTACACTGATTGCTGACCGAACACCTCCCACACTGTTACACGCAACAGTCCGAACTGGTGCTACTAACACTCGTTTAAACTCTCCCCTTTCTGTTCATTTCGCGCCGCCTTGTTAAACTGTTCACATTGCTGGATTATTGACTGACACAGGCTGACGGTTAAATTCGTGCTCAGAGTTCAATTGGTTCTCTATGGGTTAATGAGGAGTAGTATCCAAACGAGCTTTTGGTAAATGATCGTTGTAATTTTTCTAACCCAAGCCTAACAGACTTACGTAGATGGTGGCAAACAAGCGTGCAACACTCAATCTGAGGTCAAGCACACATTTTGTAAAGCGCCAGCCTCGCAGCCTGTAGACTGGACGTCCTTTTGATACAGCTCATTGTCCTTTCAGGTTCTGTTACACAAAAGCATTCTTGTTTGGGAAAATTAAGGGAGCTTGAACACCGCAATCCTAGTTCTCTGACGGAAATGGTGGTATCAATAATACAACCGTCTGATGAAACAACCACTGGGGATTGGACAACCATAAGTAACGGTGTTTGATTTGCTCTCTAATGACGTCATTAGCCATGTTGTGCACCCCGACTGCAGTGATACCAGACCTTACCGTGCACTTCGTAGGCAGAGGGTGATGTTCGTGGGCTGGCGGATGCGCGTGCGATTTTGACACCGTCAGCAAACAAGAAGAGCTTGCAATGTTCACTAAAATCATATGCGTCAATTATGTGCATTATGAAAAGCAACGGTCCCAGAACGTTTCCGTGAATCGTCACTGGTTTTGGTGTTGAGCAGTGGTCGCTTATTCAAACCGTTTCAGTGTGGTCTTCAAGATATGACGACAGCCAACTATACGAGGCGTCTCGTATACCGAAAGATGGTACTTTGATCAAGAAGCGCTTATGAAGCACACGGTAAAATTCCTTTTGCATTTCCAACGGTATGGTAATAACCGCATTTCCTGCGCCAAAGAACATCGATATATGGATTAAGGCCACCAACTGTTACGTCACACAATAGCTCCTACTGAGGTAACCGCGTTGTGGATGGTTTATAGGGTTTCGGGACCTTAAGAACTCGACACTGTGCAACTTCATTATCTTTTCGAACATCCTCGAACAGACAGATGTGTGGTTGATGGGAGGTAGTTACTAACGTCCTGCCTTGGACCATTTTCGTGAAGGGGAATGGTGATGGACGTTCCCTACTGGAAAGGGAATTTGTTGGTCAGAAGTTGTAGGACAAACAAATTACTTAAAAGCGTTGGTATATTCCCACCTCCTTGCTTGATGGCCATTGGTGGGATACCATCAGGTCCAGGATGGATTGAGGGTTCGATGGTGGCTAACTGTGAGCGAATACTTTGAACATCGATCAGAGCAATACACAATACTGTACTTATTTTCTACAGGGTATCGTTGACTTTTATTTCGAAAATTTCATATTAGCGTCTTACATTTTGCTAAAGATCGGAATGGTCGGCCGCCGAAGTGCCCAGTGGAGTACGTGAAAAATCCATAGGCACTCACTTACAACGCACCTCTACATTGGCAGATGACACTAATATGTGTAAAGAAACCAAACTGAAATGTGCATGTTCATTGTGTCCATCACTTTCTACTTGTATTGCATGGCCCCGGACAGTTGTGGTTTGATGCCCCGAGGATCCTACTGCATTCACCAAATGCAAGAGGATGTTATGTGTTGCAGATCCGTCTTAAGTTCACGTAATTTCCGTTCACGTTCTCGCCTCCTCTGTTCTGTTTAATTATATGACTTCCGCCACATCAACGGCTAGTAAGCTACTTCTGTGCCGTATATTACCCGTAAATCCGTTATCACTTCTGTTGCTGACCAGCACGCCATAATTCCTCTTTCTCGCATACTGTGCAATAAATTTTGACATTCTCACCGCCCGTGAGATCCCCCACGAAAACGTAATGCATAGCGATAAGTTAACAATCCCAAGTAATCAACACAGGACTGGATCGCAACCTCAGGGTACTAATGAACAACTTATCAAAGTGACTAATTAGACAACTTCAACAGTTTCGACCAGCGGATCGTTCTCTGCAAACAACTTTCAGTCTGGTGCTGTACAGACCAGAGATGAGTTCTGATCACGCAGTGTGACATTCACATCCAGTAAAGTTCTACCGAGCCCTGAAGACGAGCCGGGCTCCAAAAAAGGTTAGCCACACACCACCCAAGCAACTGGCAACTAGCTATTTGCACAACCATCAAACTGGTGTGATACAACAAAGGCGTCTATGTCAGTATGCAATGAACAGTCAGAAGCAGGGAGGTAGAAAATCCAAGAGCAAACACGTGAGGATATAGGATTGTGTTTACTTTTCACACGGTTGTATTCAAAAGTCTTCACACTGCTCGTCAGTTCCTGACAACTAACGGTGTCCTATGTGCATTAAAAACTATGACCGGAACGAGTGAATACTGCAGTTTTGACGTTTCTGATGTATCATGTGTAGTTTTCGAGGACGAGAGAATTTGCAGCTATTGGCCGTGCATAAACGTCTGGTGATACGATGGTTGCTTGACTAACGGCTAAACCGTCGAATTCGATGAAATTTTTGCTGACACACTGCCGCCCCTAGGAACATTTCGGTTGCATGACGTTCACATTCCGAATACTACCGGCGAGTTCCATTATAGCACACTACTTCTGTTACAGTAGACTACCAAGATGGAAGAGAATTTGAACGGAGGTCAAAACATGAATCTGAACTCACTTCTGAGGATGCAACCTACACTGCGCCGGAAGCGTACGAGAAGAGAAGTGAGCAAATGTACACTTCACCTCTGTTGACCGGTAGGAGTAAAAGCGTTATGACGTCTTCTATTAGCGACGTTTTGCAGGAGGCAAACCTTGCTATTAGGCACGTTGATAAGCTGCGTTCCTGCTTGCCAATGGAACGACTGAACGTAGGCAGCGCGTAACATTTTTATCACGTTGCACGTCATCTCAGCACTATTTTGCGTGCAGATGACGGGCAATCTGGAGGGGTGAGCATGCATACTTACCTCATGACATCGTTAGGTGGTGGAAATGATTTCTTTCCGTAACAACCGCCCTTTTTTTCTTCATTCTACCTCACGAGTGTCTGGTGAGTACCCCAACAAAGGCTTCAAGGGCTACGCGAGGCGAAGAGAGCGCCCCTTCGTCAATCAAATGTTGCATTTGAAGGAAGAGAATACATTACTGGTCTACCAAATGAATCGTGTGGAGGCCACACTGAATAACATGGTGGTAACTACCTTGCGCCTACACAGTCCCGACTACAGTTGCCATCACCAAGTAACACAGTCATGAAGATAATCAGCAATAAATTCGTGGTGGCTGACAGGCAGGCATTGAAGAAGCGTCAAGGACTTCAATCACTCGATCACTTAGAAGAAACTGTCAAAAGACGTTATCCTCATTATACAACATTTCTAGACACGTGTTTTGCCAGACTGTCACCACGGCAGAACCGTGGGCAAGCGCGTTTGCGGAGTCTGAGCTTTCGTTTCAGGAACCAAATTCAGGGTTAGATTGAACTGGCGAGGTACCATCAATAGGGTAGGATTGGTGGGCACTACATTATGTGAAAATACTATCTGTAAGTTTCACGTGGATCATCTGTCATTTCCGTGGGTGCCGGCTGTGACGAACACAATTATCTTTTAATATTAGGAGAAAACGTACAACACTTCATCGGACGGTGGTTTTAAGGAACCAAAGGTAGGAATAGGGACGCGCACTGCGGATAGTAATGAAAAAGAAACGAATTCCTTCGTAATACGCCGTCAGGTATCCTAACTCTTGCATATCAGACTGCTGGTGACGGTGAGCCAGCAACGCAAACAATGAGTCCGGACGAGTGAAGCCGCATCCTTTTACGTGATGTACAAAATACATAAACTCACCTCCCGGATTTGTGTCCCATCCCAAGTTTGTTAGAATTTAACCATGACCAACTTGTGTACGCCGGTGAGTGTCGATTGTTCTGTCTGCTGGCGGTACAATAGCATGTGAATGCTTTGTAAGGTGCGTAATATGGGGAGATTTCAGATATGGCGTTTAGATGTATAAGCAAAGTTGGAAGAACCCAAGCGTTTTATAAAATGTCACAGTACCGAATGCAAGCTCCGCCCAATTGGGCTCACGAAACTTTTGGGTACGCTGTTTGCCTGATTATGGCAGACGTACACACGACCTCGGTCTACAGCACAAGTCTTCCCCTGCACAATTCGCGGCCAGGAAGCGGCGAACTCAGGGCCGAGCGCAATTTGTTTCAGATTCTACATGCACCATGATCAAGACCCTTTTGGGCTATCATCAGTCGCGCATTATTTACTCAAAGGATGCAAGCGTTAGAACATTTTGAAGATACCTTTGGAACCCGTCAGTTAAGTAGATTGAAAGCGCTCCTGATGATTAACAATAATCTATATAGTAACACAAGAACAATCTGAATAAAACTCACTTTGACGGTCGAATTATTGGGATTACCATATGTCCAAGAAAGTCAGAAGAAGCGAACAAAATGAGTGGAATTTACAAGTTTTTTTGGCAAAATCACAATAAACATGCTCTCTCACCACGAATGCATGCTACCCGAATATACGACTTCTCTAGCTCACAGAAGTCTTCAGTTTGGAGTAGGTAACGAGTGGGCTCACAAGTGACCACCAACCAAAGGGAAGTCAGCTCAACAAAACAATGGGGTACAGGGGAGTTTGACAGTCTATCGAAAAATACCAAGAAAGAAAGGTTTAGCAGATAAGCAGTGATAGCTATGAAAGAAAGAAACAGATTCATATATGTATTCGTGGTATACAATCGATCACGATTTTACTTTGCGCACATCAAAGGCTAACAGCGGTGCATTTCGCCGGTATAATGTCTCCAAGTGGAAGTGAGTTGGAAACGGCTATTTGGACGCAAATTATTTTTCAAGTTTCCGTGGAATACGAAAATTCACTCTTCAGGCGAGCATATACAGTCTGCTGTGCGTAACAGTCCTATTGCAATGACAACTTCAATGCTCCGACGGTAGACGAACCTCACGACATCAGTCCTTGAATCTCGTCCATACTCCAGCGATTCGGACGAGGTAAGTGTGCCACAGTTGGTAGGGTTTATGGTCCGACTATGTGTCACACTGATGGCACGAAGAATGCCTTCTACGATCGGTTGTCCGCCACAATCCGGTCAGCGACGGTGAGTGATCGATTAGTTTTTGTGGGTGATTAGAAGGTTCGAGATTGGCGTGGCTCGGTAGTCTGGCCGGCAGTCCTCGGACCCTACAGCGTTGGTTCAGTCAGCCAAAACTGTGGTTGATGATTTTGTTAAGGTTTGTCGCATCATTTTTGTGATTGTGTCGTGTTTGATTGGTGCGGAAGTGTAGATTAAGAGGTCATTTTCTTTCAAATTGAACTGCATTTTTCATCTTTAATCTTACGCCATCTATAACTATTCAGCAGCAACCTATCATCTTATATATTTCATCATTCTGAGTACTATCAATGCCTAGATTCCATAGTTAGACATCCGCCAATACTATTTCCTAAGAAGCTTCCGATTCTCACTGACATTCGATGCGCGAACAGTCGCTCTGCCCGAAAACAAAAATCAACGTTTCCAAGTTGGGCATCACTCATATTTGATCACGGCCTTCGTACTAAGACAGACATTCCAGCCAACCTCTTCCAAAAAGAAGCATTAGACTCGGGTTTCTCTCTCATTAGAGCTCGTCAGTAGTGCATATCATTTCCACGATCAGGATTTGAACTCCGGCCACGCGTTTGCGAGGCAACCGTGTGGACCACTGCGCCTTTCACCTCACATTGGGCACGATCGAATTACCAAATCTGAACGCTCAACCGCCCTCGCTTGCGAGCAGCGATCAGGTCGCCCGATCGTCTTGAGAGGAGACACAGTGACTGTGCTGTTAACTCCAATCGATAACCCCGCGATTAGGACTTCCAAGACAGGTCGAGATCACCGATATAATTAAACCTGCAAGACGGTATTTTAGATTACCGATGAGTAACGGGGGGTTGGATATCTCCAAGTTGATCGCTCAGTAGTTTTATATCGATCGGTTAAATTGACCTGTCTTGGAAGTCCTAATCGCGGGGTTATCGATTGGAGTTAACAGCACAGTCACTGTGTCTCCTCTCAAGACGATCGGGCGACCTGATCGCTGCTCGCAAGCGAGGGCGGTTGAGCGTTCAGATTTGGTAATTCGATCGTGCCCAATGTGAGGTGAAAGGCGCAGTGGTCCACACGGTTGCCTCGCAAACGCGTGGCCGGAGTTCAAATCCTGATCGTGGAAATGATATGCACTACTGACGAGCTCTAATGAGAGAGAAACCCGAGTCTAATGCTTCTTTTTGGAAGAGGTTGGCTGGAATGTCTGTCTTAGTACGAAGGATGTGATCAAATGTGAATGGTGTTCAAACTGAAAATGAACCAAATCTCCGACTGTTCATCGGCGGTGCTCATTTGTCTGGGTGTTGCCAAATCCGCTTTTTTCGTTTGCGCCTATCGAACGTTGCCTATTTGTTGTATGGGCTTGTTTTTGTTCAATTTCTTAGTGTTTTTCGCTCTCCCTGCGAGATTTAATTCACTTATATATTGATTCAACCAGTACGATGTCAAATCCAGTTTCTACGGGCGCCTCCACACTTGCCGCTTCGTAAGTAGATTGTCTTTCTTGTCGCTGGGTATTGAGAAAGGCAATTATTGGATCAACAGTTTACTCGTAGCCGGGTGTGAACTTGAGTCGTTAGCGAACGATTCACTGGCGGTTGACTGTTCCACTCATGTGCTACTCATTAGCACAAAACGCGATTCCGGCTGGATGTGAGCGGCTTCACGGCGTGGAATTATCCACGAAGCGGCCATCATCATTCCCTTGATTGAGTGATTGAGTGGCTGCCTGATAGTTGTGAAGTGCGTATCACACGAGTGACGAGCGGCTCTGGTTAACTAGTCAAAATGGTCCAGGGAGCAACTGACGTGTCAGTATGTGGTCTTGAAATTACTGAATGAATATCATCTTGACCAGCTGTCTTCGTGGCACTCATCTTAGACAACTGACTTTCCACCTCTATTCCTCACTGTCACCTCTTTTATCATTAATGAATTAGGCGGAACATCAGCGTGCGACGACCCATCGCCATCCACAGTGTGCACCGTTTCAAGACGCCAAAGCAAGGCTTGGGCATTCGGTTCACTGCTGGTCGCGTCCTCCTCCTGCCCACTAAAGATACGCCCAATTGACACCCGCAGAGAGTCTTTGGACCGTGCTTTCGGGTCTTGCCTTGTTGGCCTGGACAAATTCCTCCAGCGTACTATTCTTCACATCCACCCAACCTGCCTGATTCTGCTCTGCGCTGGTCCGTACTCCAGATAGCTTCTTCACGTCCGTCTGTGCGTTTGAATCTCTCCCAGTCCTTAAGCTTTATGGTTTGGAAGTAATCGCTCTGCTTTCCACTGTGGTGAGTCCCTGCTGTGGGTGGCCCTCGAAAGTGGGGGCAAACTTTATAGCTAATTCAAGTGGACTGGTCCCCGGCGGGTCCCAAATTATTTCACCATCACCACCTCCGCACGTTCTGCTTGTAGTTTCGCCCTCTTCGTCTTCTTGTCAATTTTAATCTTTCTGTAATCCCGGAACCACCTGTCTGGTGGCCTGTTCGCAACCAGTACAGGTGTTTGCCTAATGACTACATGATCGCCCCGTCCAATGAGACACCCGACAGCGAGGTTATCTATTTTATTTGGATACATAGTTATCACCAGGGCCTCCATAAGGTGTGTTGACCTACGTACTGAACAGAACCTGTTATGTGTGAAAATTCAATGTATTCACCAAATAACTTTCCCCGTTCATGCCCTTTCATCCAGCTAGCTTTTACTGTACCCGGCTTGTTTGATTATCCAGTGCTGCCAACAGCTAATTGCTCTCGGACTTTTACAGACGCGCTCTACTAGCACTCTTATGTTCAGCGGTTTAACAAAAAAGACGGTCACTTGCACGATGTGCGTTGTAGATACTCTGCCAGATCGCTGTTCGTGATGCTGAAACAATAGACGCAAGGAACATCGTTCGATTCGTCCGTTTTGCTGATCCTCCCAGTATACACAGCATCCAGGTTGCGGTGTCCGTCAACGCCCATCTGTGGTATAGGCCACGATGCAGTAATGGCTACGAATTTTGCGTCTGCAGTAAGCGCTTGAAATTCCCCGCTTGTTACCGAAGCTGCACGCGCTAGTGGAGACCACAGGTAGTCCCTCCATGCCCGCCCTCCTAGAACTCAAATTGGGGCACTGGGCGGAGACGAGCTCGGGCAGCACATCCAAAGGTCCGACCCATTCTTGGATGGGGTGCGTTTAACTTTTGTAAGGTAGCCCGGCCCACCGACGGTCAGCCTCCCCTACTGTGGCCAGCTCCGAGTTACCTGATCCCGCTGAATTTTACGGTCTAGTCCGCAACAAAATGCCAGTGGAAAGCTCCGATGGAGGATTCCGTTACATAACAGTCGTCCTGTGTGAACGTGGGGATTTTTTCACCGTCATTTATGGGCGTGAAGATAAATCTACTTATGTCGTGCCGAGTATGTAGCATTCTACCTCATCTTAGATGAGTTGTCTGGAACTGCCACAATCCTCCTTTTGTGGCGTCCCCACAGTTCTGGTAGCTGGCGGGAAACTGTCTCTTCGTAGAAGGTTTGCAAACTCACCCAACAAGGTTCTACGTTTACAGATAGATGAGGCAGTCTAATGGTTCTGTTTTCCTAACCTCATGACTCTCTTAACCGTTGCGTTCTCTGGGATGTTCAGTGCTCAAAACACGTTCCCCAAGTGGTGTCGAGTGGATCCTACCCGTTGGTGGCTTCCCTTATTCACCGGTCCTCTTATCACATCAGCTGCTCTGTTCCGCTCTCCACTAGTGGCTACGTCTTCAGCCTCACTCACATGTGTGAAGGTTCGTCCACTCAACGTCTGTCCACTTGTAGCGTCCGAAGGATCTCTGCCTGCTTGTCAGTTTTTTCCGAAGGGCTGTTAGGGCGTTTGGTAGGTTTACTCGCTTTTCTTCTGACAGTGTGTAGATAGAATAAGCTTCAGTCTTCTTATTTGTTTCGGGACCACCTTTTATCCATTTAACCTCCTAATGATTTTCCAGCTGGTAGTGTCTCAGAATGCCTCTTTAAATTTCGCAGGCTTCCTGATAAACATCGTGTCGCATGACACTGCTGGCACAGTGCATGTGCACCCTGTGGGCTTTCTTTCCTGTCATGCTCATGTAGATCATCGGTGGGCAAATCCTGAGTTGCTATTTCTGAGCTGAAACCGTTATTCTGGACTAAAAATTTTGAGGTGGGTTGCGCAGCCTCTCATGTCCACAGATACAAAGGACGCAAACGGGACATGTGGGTTTCACTATCACGTTATGCAACCAGCTGGTAATACGGTCTTTCAGGTTGTTACATTTCGTGTTGCTACAGTGTCAATTTAACTTGTACGCCTTTTGGCGCGAACCTTCTTGTTTGCCTAAGCAGTTGTTCAGGGGAGTGGGAGTGCTGACAGTTACCTCCAGTCACAGTCACAGTCACCCTACTCAGCTTGAACGACACGCGAAAACTGATGCACAAGCGTTGCCGCATAAAAGTGAAATGCTGCTAATAAAAAAACAGAAAACCGCCACATTGTCAGAGTCAACTCTGTAGTTGCATTCTAGATAGAAGCTCTGTAGCGATTACATACGCTTACTCTTGCCTATGTTATGGGTTTTGGTTGTCATTTGCACTCATTTTGGTGTGAAACTTCGCATGCGCTTAATCATGTTTGATCAGTCGGGGTTACCGAGGGGTACACCACGAGGCCGTAATTACGCCTCATGCTAAGCATTAGGTTTTATGTCCGCTATGGTCATCTTCGTACTACTGCTCTTTCGGCAGCATATTGATTTCGTGCCTTGTCAGTATATCTCCTATTTACTCATTGCGTAAATCTCGACCGGTCATCTCGGTTTATTAAACCCTATGCTGTTGGGCCTTGACGGACAAACTTCACAATAACCCTATCTCTAACCAGGAGATTGAAGTAAGGAGTACAGTCTACTTGAAGTCTCTTGCAGTAGCTATGAACACTGAACATGTAGGAACCGTTTTGGCCCTGTGCATTTCCTAATTAATTTAAAGTTTAATCATCCAAACATATGGAAGTAAGATAAAGCTTAAGTTGAGTTTTGCGAATAGCAGCACGGAAGAGTCTGTAAGTCGTAGAAGTACTGATGACTAAGGCTCCGATACGATTTGTTTTACTGCGTCAATGTGCCCTCCATCGGGGCTGGTGGACGCCATATTCTTACCCTCGTAGGCGATTGGTGTTTGCGGCACACTGATGGTTGTCCGATATGCTCGTCATGTAGTTGTGTGACCCTAAAAAGCTCCGGATTAGGAATGGTAATTATCGCTCCATACTTTTCATCACACTTTTTGGCGACTATTCACTTGCCACAATTTTTTTTCGCACGTTTAGATGTCGCAATCCGAAGATAACGCATCGTTCGCTATGTGGAACAATTGCGATTTTTGGAACGCCTCTGTGTCCAATGAGCTTGAGCGAGCCGATTTGTGGGCTGCCGCTAGTAAATTTCAGAATGGTGCAAATTTATCGAAGTTAAATGGCATGCGTATGTTCCTGTTCTTGGCCCTATTTTGTTAGTGTCTGTTTCCGAGTCGAAATCTGAGGACGCAGTTGATGACAGCAAGCAGACAGACGGTATAGATTCTCGTAAGCCGTTTTAGTATGTTTTATGTGTGCTTCAGTTCCCCCCTGGTCGACCGTTAGCTCGACATTAAACGACGTCGACATACCTTCTATTTGGTGGCCTCCTGAGCTGTACATTTCCAATGATCCAAACCTCAGTCTTTCTGGTCAAACATTACCGTGGCCCCCTGTATCCCACAGTACCAGTGAGGATGTAGATGCAAACACGTCTGTGGAGGTAGGTTTGCGTTAAACATCTCAATGTGTCGTTAGTGTTGGGACTCTAGTCGGGAACCCCCGTTGTTTTCTATTCCGGGATTAGATTCCGATGGGAGCACATGGAAACCAGACCAACAGGTTCAAGTTTCTTCATCTGAGTCAAATTGTGGAGTTTCGACAAGTTTGTTCAGTTCCTTATTCCCCCAAGTTGCTTGCTGTTCCAGGTGTCGCTCCCGCTATTCCAAGCTCCAATAGAGATGCGCACAATAATTTTGGTGCGTTGCGTCTGGAATCTGATGACCCCGCTCTAGAACCCGGTGAGTTCAGCGTTGTGGTGTTAAATTGTAGGTCGATCATTATAAATGAATAAAGGGTCATGTGAATGTTTCGGTGTGCTTCTGAGTCAAGCAGTGCAACTAGCATGTCACAAATACACGAACAACATTAACCGGACTGCTCCGACGATAGAGTTTGATATGCCCCCCTTACCTGTTCTTTTACCAGGTTTTGTGCATTGACATTAGTCGTTCACCGTTTATTTCTGACCCCATGTAATCCATGCTCCTCTCGAACGCCTTGCGACAAAAACTTGTTTTCCCAGGTTCTCCGCCAAAAAATCCGGTTTCTGATGACTCAAATTCCTTGACAGCATTTTCGACCGAGCAGCTCTGTGATCATCTAATAAATTCAAACGAAGGATGGGGCAGGCGTCCTGTCGATCAAACCATTCCCTGGGACTCTTCTGGTGTGACAAAGCCAAGCGAAGGCATTGGACGCAGTGGCATCACTACTCCCACCCCGGGGTCCTGTTCGGCCCCCAATCTGAGCGCTTATCGTGTTGCTCTTCAGGCACATTCCGTCGAGTCCAATGTTTGGACCAACGAACCACCAACTGGAACTGGAATTTGGGAGATGTATTATGAGAACTGTGGAGCTCGTTCTGCAATCTGGCATCCTCCTGTAAGTTCTCCGTCCAATCCCGCGTCGTGTATATCCTCTCAGGGCAACGCCAATCCTTTATCACTGCTGAACAATTTGAGCTCAACCTCTAACTTGAGGACCACACCACAGACACCGACGCCGTTGTTCGGCCGCACGAACGCTTCTCAACGCCCTTGGGATTCATGCGAGAGTGAGTGCTCCTAATAGAATATTGTCTATCTCACGATTACCTCAGTTTACCGCATGAAGACGGTAATGTATCCTGTGAACTGTTGATGTACAACCATGAATTCTCAACAATTCCATACTGCATCGGCCGTCTCGCAGTATAAACAGGGTCGCCTTATCTGATGCATACAGCAGGGTGGATAGGCGAAAACGTGTTACTGCTGACCCCTCCCCCACTGTCCTATCAAATTCGATCCTCGTGCCCTTCCCGACCCTCAACTCTGATAATTTCTGTGCAGGTGCCACAACAGATATAATTAATCATAGCAACACTGTGCCGATAAGTCCCAGCTCTCGCCACTCAGTCCCAGATCTCTCTCGGCCTGTGCTTCGAACTAGAACGCAAACTAATATAAGTGCCTTCGACGTTCGTACTCTAAAACAGATCGATCAACAGGCTGTCCTCGCACGGACGTTTGACTCGCTACATATTGATGTTTGCTGTATTTTGGAGACCAGAATCCACGACAGTAGTCAACGTATGGAATTGACAGCACCCGCACCTTCTACCCGGTACCGGTTATACACTTCAGGTGACTCTCCGGCCGCCGTTACCGGTCAGGCTGAAGTAATTATAGTCCTGAGCACGACGGCCAGAGCCTCATTGATAGATTGGATTCCTGTTAAAAGTGGACTTTGTGCCGTCCGCTTGGCAGGTTCTGTTAGGTCAGTTATAGACGCAAAACCGTCAGAAATCTTTTCGTTGTCTGCTTATGCTCCAACTGACTAGTGACGTCGGCGTCAACGACGTCTATTATTCTGATCTGGCCGCTCTCTTCCGGTCGACACGTGGTTCTGATATAGTCGTTCTGACCGGAGATATGAACGCCCAGGTCGACCGCTTTGGTGAGGCCGAATCTCGTCTAGGTGGCAGGTTTGGGATAGTATCACATCGCTCGGACAATGGCGGGCGACTATTGCAGCTGTGCGCTGAGCATAGGCTGTTTTTAACAGGCACTAGTTTTAGGCATCGTGCACGTCATTGCTATACTTGGCGTCCTCCTTCTCTGAATCGAACCTGGTCTCAGATAGACCACATAGCTGTTAGTTATAGGTGGCGGGGTTCCATTCACGACCGTCGTTCTTATTGGAGCACGTACTTAGATTCAGATCATGCGCTAGTAGGCTGTCGTTTCGTACTCACTTTTACTGGAAAACGACCCCACCGACAGGAACGATTGGCGATTGAGAAACTGACAATACCGTTGGTAAAGCATAATTAACAAACCAGCCTCAGTAGTTCTCACTCCGAAGTTCCTGATCGCTCCTGGACCCATATCACACAGGCCATTCGTGAATCAGGTACTGTGGCATGCGGCACGGGGGTACATGGAGTGAACAAACATTGGATCTCGAAGAAATCCCTGGAGTTGTTAGAAGGCAGGCGGAACATCCCTCCTGGCAGTTTATATAACAAGTGTAGAAGAGATGTCCGTAAGAACCTGAAAGGTAGCCTAATGGCTGATTGTTAGGCTTAGTTGGGAGAATTTGAGGAGATGGAGATGGCTTTTGCTTCAGAAAACACTGGCAAACTGTTTAAGCTTATCCATGTCACTGGTTCCAGGCGACCGTCTGTCAGTGAAGCTATCAGCGAGACCGATGGCACACTCATCTATAAAAAGTCTAGAGTGTTAGGGCGGCGGGTGGAACACTGAGGGTCAGTTTAACTGGTTTCCTGCTTCTACTGCGTTGTAATATAGTGCCCTGGTCGGTAGACTAGAAATCACCCACTGAGACTGAGGTCGGCAATTGCATCGCGGCTCTCAAGCGTAATAAGGCTGCTGGTGCAGATGACCTCGTGCGGGCACTTTTCAAAGAAGGAGGAGAAGCGTTAGTGGAGGCTTTAACTCATTTGTTTCGACTTGTGTAGACGACGGAAACTATCCTCTTCAGTTGGAGTCACTCGATAATAGTTCCTATATTCAAAAAAGGTATCATGGGCTCTTGCGAAAACCACAGAGGAATTAGTTTGACCCTAGTCATTTCCAGGGTTCTGGCATCCATTACACTTCGCCGACTCACTGCAGCTCGGGAGGTAAACATAAAGGAAGAACAGGCAGGGTTTCGCCGGATCGGGGATGTATACATCACATTTTTACTCTTTGTCAAATTCTGGAACAGCGTCATGTCTACCAGCGACCAACAATTGTATTCGATTCAGTGGGTCGATCTACACTTCCAGAGTCGCTCAAACGCAGAGGTGTGCCGACTAAGTACGTAAACGAACCGTCGGCACCCTATTCCCATACCTCAGCTCAGGTTAGGGTTTACGGTGAGCTGTCTGACAGTTTCAACATCATGAGCGGCGTACGTCAAGGCTTTCCGCTGTCACCATTTTTGTTTAATTTCGTCATAGACGAAATAATGGAGGACTGTATGCGGCACCCATAAAATGTTGGCGTAGACCTCCTACCTGGTGTAAGGCTGACGACAAGGTGTTGCTGTTTGACAACTTTCAAGTAGCACAAACAATGCCAGACGCTATTCCACGTTCTGCTGAGTACTTCGGAATGCGCTTCGCAGCCTCAAAATGCAAAGTGCTTCTGCAGGATTGCTGTGATCACGTAGATTTGATGTTGGATAATGTAATCATGGAGGTTGTTGACCGGTTTGTATACCTGGGAAGCTGCATCAGCGGCGGCGACGAAGGTGTAGAAAATGAAATAGAAGCGCGCATCTCTAAGGCTAGGGCTGTATTCGTTAATCTGGGGCATTTCTGGCGACAGAGAGGTATTTCTCTGAAGCTTAAAAGTCGCGTGTATATGACAAAGTTAAGGGCCGTATTACTTTACGGCAGCGAAACCTGGCCGCTCGGGGTAGAAGACGTGAACCGTCCTCAAGTATTTGATCACCGATGTCTGCGTTCAGTGGCTCGTATCGGGTGGCACGAGCGTGTAATTAACGAAGAGGTTAGGAGGCGGGTGTTTGGTAGTGATTGCCATGCGAATTCTTTTGTTCAGTCCCTACGTTTGCACAGGCTTAGATGGTTAGGTCATGTATTAATGATACTAGCTAGTCGTCTTCCACACCGAGCACTGTTCGCTGACACTGCGACCGACTGATGTAAGGTGCAAGGTGGACAGATGACCTGGCGTAGGGAGATTAAGTCGTACACAAAAGGGTTGGCCACTGTAGATCGAGTTCGTCTAGCGGGCTGGGGCCCTCGCGACTCACAGAGTCGGTGGTTGGAGACTAGGTGAGATGGCGGCTAATCGAGCTCAGTGGCGTGAATGTTGTTGTTTGGCCGAGTTGTCTGTGAAGTGAGTGCATTTAATGACGCGGTGCAGTGAAAGCCGTTGAGAAGCTGTCTCGCTGATGACGCCTTTCTCTTGCAGCTCGGTTATTTGTTTGCAAGGTGCAGGCACCTTGATGTTGATTGTTTGAATGTAGCCGTAGTTATTTTTAGTAGTTAGGTCCCTTCCTGTCCCCTTCTTTTTTCCTTTTGTCTTCCTATCTAGGGTTTGCTTATTCTTCATGGTTGTGTGACAGTTAAGCATTAGTGTGAACCACCGATGTATTTCTGTCTATGATGATGATGGTAGTATTTGGGCTGAGATACTTCTAGGACGTTGTGATACTCGGAACTAGGGACTTCGAATAGACTTAGAAATCTCTCACGCAATAATAAGAAAACCCGGTACTGGTAGCAGTAAGCATTTCCTATTCGTAATTCGAGACGCCAAATTTATGAATGTACAACAGTGTTAAACAAATCACCGTCTATCATCGGCTGATCGTATTAGCACATGCGAAGTCAAACTGTAAGTTGATTGGTGGAATACGGAGCAAACATATTGGCGAATAACGGCAGGTACAACACCGAGACCGTTCGTCTAATCTTGATGTATCTTTAACGCGATATTTGGATTGGCTGTTTGTCAGATCTTCTGTTGTGTCGGGGCTTGGATAAACGGTGAATCGAGTAGATTTTCACCACAGACGCCCAGGCATCGACAAGAGAATGACTAGGGTTCTCAGTCAAAGCCTCCGGCCCAAAAGCCTGTATCGCAAAGCACCGGGTAGTTAGTAGTGTACCAAAACTGATAATATTTCCAGAATAAGGTGCCACTCTTCCTACCCCCCCCCTCAACCTTGAGGACCAGGAGGCTGCAATTCGTCAGACCTCTACCTAATGACCTGATTGGTATAAATGACTGTCGGAGTGGTCACCATACCGTCCAGTTTGATCTAACATTTCATCTAGATGCGCAAGCCGTCTTACCGCGTCAGGTTCTAGCCTCGTTGTTACCTTAGCGAGATCACGCATTCTCATGTCCAACCACAACCCGCGTCTCTAGCCCTAATTTCACTTGATTCCTCTTTATCCACTATGGCGTCTACCACCACAGTCATTCCTCGAAATATGGGTCCAATTTATGCTACTTAGCATGCCTAATTGTTCTTTGGTTGCATTATGTCATCCCACATTGTTGATGTCAATACCTCGTCGAATCAACGCTGACAAATTTTGTTTCTGTCACCGTTACTTTTCAATCCACTAGTGTCGACGTATGTTTAACGTTTTTCCTCGTTTCACGAAGGATTACTTGGCCTGTTACGTTAGTAGTTGAAGACTGTAAGTACACGTATTATTGGCATCTGTGTAACCATCTGTTTGTTTGACGGCAGTATCTTTATGTTGGTCTTCAAAGTTTTAGGGGCGCGTGGAATGCTATGGCGAATTTATTGATGCTGGTAATTTGCCAACCTATGGTAAGATTTTGTTAAACGTGTAACCTAACTCTTCTTTCCGTGTTTGCTTCCTCCTAGGTAGTTGGACATTAAATTGGGTCGTCAGTTTCGTGTTTGCTCCAACTTTTCATTTGGCGTCAATTTTTTCTGCTGTGGAGGGCTCGTGACACGTTTGTCACTTGCGGTCTTTTCGCGTTGTGTGTTGAAAGTAGTCCACTTCATATCGGTAAAATTGTTCCTCCTAATTGCTGTCGTAACATACAGTTGAAGCTGGTAATATAGAACCACCACTTTCGATCAGGTATCGACAAACCTATTTCAAGCGTGTACTCTTTCCCAATCTGAGATCTTCTTTACTGCTTTATGCGATCGAAATCGTGTTCGATATGTATGGTACATTCATATTTCTCTTATTTTCAGAATCATGGACAGTTAACTGCAGTAATGCAGGTGGTGGGCGTCCTCTCCTCGGTGGAGCCCGCAGTGTAGTTGCCAACGTAAGTCAGCCGGAAGTTATTGCAACATGGTGTGCAGATGCTATGTCACTGGGCGGTAACACACCTCTGGAAGGCAGTGGGACAACTAGTTCCTGGGATGGCTTCTCTGGAAATGCTGCTGCTCTTCAATGGAGTTCATCAGTGGCTTCTGGTACATCGTTGTTGCCGTCTCTAATGTTTTCTGGGTCTGATGATGTCAAACGTCAACAGTCAACGACCAACCCGAATGTTCTAGGCGTGAGTATTGGCGAGTAACTGTGCCCTGTTTTTTTACTGACAGAGGCGTGTTGCCACTGTTTTACCGTATTGTATGTATTGCTAGTTATCACTGATGCATCTCATCCACTTTCGATTCACGCACTTGTGTGATCGAAATACCGGATCGAATGACTCCAGGTAGGGTGTCAGGTACCGTCGCATTTTGTAGTTTCTAGTTCCTTCTACATCGGATATCCTCTCCGAGATTTGCGTGGTTTTTAGACCACTTACGTGTTTCACGGACCATCCGTGAATGGTGCTATCCAAATCCAGATTCGGAGGATTGAAGGACAGACCGGGAATAGTAACCAAGGTAATCGAATACTCAGTAATCGCAGTTCATTTAGAACTAAGTAAGTGGAAAGACTATTAGGGGTTACTCCCTAGAATCGTTCAGGAAGTTTCTGTCCATCCCATTTGATCAGAGCTGTTTTCCCTAAGGGAGAGGTTCTTGTATGTGGTTTTCCCGGACATATCGCTCTTGACGTCAACCGTGGGACTGCTTCCAATGACCAGAGTGGAACCATTTGATGGATATCCCACGTCTGTTCAGCGTCTGACGCAGCACCGACTCTGGAAGGATCGGCTTTGGGAGGCCGCTCCTCAAGTCGAGGGTTTTGTTGTACCCGACTCTTATGCTAGTCCTTTCCTGCACACAGCATCCTCGCGGCTTATGTGAATGTGGCTTGTATATAGCAAACGTAGCTTTATCGGTCTTACTTTGTAGGGACTCAGCTCTACTGTCGGTGATTGCTCCTTTTTCCGATCCTTTGGCCCGTAGTACATGCGCACAAAGACAGGCTCACCAACCGTCAGTTGTTTCGCGTAAGCACAGTTTCGATTGTATTGCCTTTCCATTCCAGTATGCTGTCCTCTCCTGTTTTAATCAGGGATCATGACGGTGGGCATGGCGCTCAGTTCCCCATTAAGCAACAACAACCAACAGATTGCTGCCCTAATCGATCCGGTTTGATGTTGTCCAGTAGTGGGCAGCAGTGTCCAACAGCGCCCGCTTGGAGGGATCAACAAGCATTTCAGTTTACCGTATAGATCGCAAGTGGCATGCCGAAGATTGTATATCAGAACCCCATCTACTGACAGTAGTTTTAGGGGACAAAGGAAGTAGACTAAGGTACGTTGCGCGTATTGTGTATCTATGGTGGTGGGAAACGGTTGAAGAGTTCTGGAAGTTTCAGTACGATGCCCCGTACTCGGCGGCCGCAGGCTCTGAACTTTCGACCACGTTTTGTAAACAACGGGGATTACTATCGTTTGTCCATCAAAGTATGTGAGATGTTTAACAGAATCTTCGAGCTTTTAGCCAAGAGAAAAGCTTACAAAACACGGGATTCTTCGTGGCTAGACATCAGAGTGAGCATTTGCGGCAGTGTTGCTCAGTTTGTTTGTGCATGCTTTACCAGGAGTCAGAAGTACGCACTTGATTGATCCCCTTAATGTCCACTAGAAAATTGCCTGGTCACCTATTGTTCGAGAGCATCCCGGACTGCTATCCTGTCAGCAGCCATGACACGTCTGTTTATGGACGTCAAAGTTTCTCGGCAGTGGAAGTACTGCGAGTCGTTACTATAGTCCGCGCGTGGTCATGTAATGTAGATTCAAATCATGGTCCGATATCCTCGCTCTTGTCTGCTGTCTCCGGAAGTACTCAGACGGCTTCGGTGAGAGTGTGTTTGACATCGAGTTCAGCATTGACGATTGTGATTGTTACCTCTGCCGTTAGAATTTTGTCAGGACAGAGCGTTAGACTTCTCGAAGCTGACTGTGGAACGGCATCGTATGAAGAAGTCATTCGGTAAACATGCTGATCGTCGCTGCCAGTAATTTTTCGTGTAGACTGAAATGCATTTCCTCGGTCTGAACATCGCTATCAATAGTTTGTGATTCGTCAACGGATAAGAATATGGATTTCCGACATTTCATGGATTTTCCTCACTGTAAGGAGAGTTGTGAGAGTCTGCTTCTCCATCTGGCTACAGTTTCTTTCTGTTGATGTAACCAGCCTCGCTGCATGTGCTATGTCCTTATCTTTTCCGTCTGGAAATGTGTGGAGGAGCACAACGTCTGCCACATTGTTTGATTTGTCCACAGTCATCATGTAGCGAGAAGGCGTACAATAAAGCACAATCTTTATTGTCCAAACCGCTAGTCACATGCAACGCGCGCTCTCTCGTTTATAAGTCGCAATTCCAACCCGCAGCACCCCCCGGTTTCCGTTCACACGTCGTGTGCACTTCTAACCGGTTTACGTGCGTGACCGGTGCCTTCTATCGGAGGGTTTTTCGCTTGCCATTCCTCG
>QNGE01000983.1:137300-150766 GCA_008508345.1 Paragonimus westermani | reverse complement strand
CCCCCCCACGTTGAGGTATTCGGCCGAGCGTTCGAAAACTCGCACCCCCGACCTGGCAATCCACCACAATCAGTTGGAAGTGTCGGGTCCTAGCGTATCGACAAAATGTTTGAAGTCAGCATGTTTTTGGCGCAGTCGGGGGGGGGGGTTGTTGACATTCTTCGTGAGTAAGTGGTTCATTAGTGTTTGAATTCAGCGGAGTTTTAAGAAGACATTGGTGACAGGCTAGCTTTTGGAATATCATCTAACTATCTTCTTTGTAGGCGGGACCAAATCACTGGCCATCCTTGTCCACAGTGAATCAAAATATATTTGGTGCTGTACCTACCAAAGTCGCGCTTGTCTGCACGGAGTCAAAAACCGCATTCACCCAGGCGGACGAGATTTAAATCCTGCCACAGATCCTCCGTGATGACCCTGCTTTGAGGCGTAAATGTATTTCACTTGTACCAGGATGGGTGGCACACCCACTCCCACTGATTATCTAAAATTCGAACCAGAAGTCGGTAACCGCCTAAATACTAACCGAGGACATGTTCCGGGGCAAAAAAGGATACGGACATCATTATGTTGAATAGTGACTCAGTTCGAAGCGAAAGGTTGAAAAACACGTCGAAATTAACAATCATTGCCACTAATTTGTCAATAGGCGCGGTGGATTAGTAGTCAAAGAAGCCCTGATTGATCAGAAACCTTTTTCCTGAGAAGGAAGAAAAATGGGGTGTATTGCTGTCTATGATGAGAACGTAGAATATGTGTGCTACTTATCTGTGGTTTCGATACGGTGGCTCAGCTACGGCGTGCACATATAATTAGGATATTTCAGACCGCATACGATGAATTTGTTTCCTTTCGTTTGATTTTTTTCCCCGGTAAATATTATCACCTTTTCTGACTAGAAAATGTCATCTTTGAGCTGAACACACTCTAACAAAAGCCGTAATGTTTATTCTCACAGGAACGAATGCTCGTTCCGCCTTTCAGTAATACATATCGGGCTGATTTGGTGAAGTACCTTATGAATCAAGGTTTCAAGAAAGAAGATGTTCAGTCCGCGCTAATCGACTGCAACATGGAGCCAGAGCGTGCTCTGCTTGAATTGCGTGAACGATACAACCCCTATCCGTTCAGTTTATCGTGTACTGTTGCAAACTTCACGCCGACAGGGTTGAGTGGTGTTCCTCATTTTCAGAATTCTGGCAGTTTTGTTACCCCAGCCCCCTCGCATTCTCTGGCAAGTATGCCCAACGGGGCCAACTCAGTCGGCAATTCTAATCCGCTCCTTTCAACCAATCGGAGTAAATTCACCGCGGGATCAGTTATGACACCCAATCAAATGATGCCCATTGGTGCTCCTCCTAACCCTCAGTTGATGCGACAACAAATCACTCAACAAGTGAGTAACTTTTTATTGTTCTCTACCGCTTTGTTAACACAGTTATGTTTTTACATTTGTTTTCTCATGTTCAGCGCTTGCCAGACTACATACTTCCATCCCTCGATTTTTGTCTGTTGTTCCTCTCCACCGATACTCACATTAGAGGCCGCAGGAAACTATTGACTACATTCCGCTCAGAGTTAGATTTATTGGAGTTGCTGATTTTTCTACCATTCTGCTTGTATTAGACGAAGCGCTTACGGGCCGTCAGCGATACCCACATAATTCAAGCACTCATGAGAAAATTACTCGACCTTTACTTGTTCGGTGACTCTTAAGGAACATAGTTGTTTACTATTTCCCGTTTGGCTCGGTTCCTTTGAACGCCCTTTGTCGCTTCAAATTGTAAGCTATCGCTTTGATGCTAACAGAAGCGATAGTCTTGGAGTGGGCAGTTAGGTTTTGAAAGTTGTCAACCAATTCGTCTATTTGCCTTGGGTAACCGGAGTGTGGGATGCGATACGATTACGTTTTCCCAAGTTTACCGTGGGCTTTCTCGACTTGCGACATCCTTGAGTTCTTACTCAAACCTGATTGTCAGTTTTACGTGACCAAACTTTGTAACTACACTGCGCATTTTTCACTGGTCACAGGCTCCATGTGCCGACGGAGCAGTTGTTGCACTGTGCATTATTCAGCGTGCTTTATGGTGGCTAAAAGAGACCGCAAAGAGGCCAAGTGTCCACCTGGTCGCAGGTTATGACGGCTTTGGCCGCCTCTTCACGCAAAGTTGGTAGATACCGTTTGCTTGGCTGGATAGTTAGAGAAATGCTTTCGGATGTGGTAATGTGCTGCAGTCAGTGATGAATTATCGTCTACAATATTGTTTATTCTTTTTTATAACCTGCCGTTTTTCATTCCCTCTGGTCTCTTTATTCGTTTGTACGTATTTGTCTCTGCCACTTCGTGGACCATTATTAGGTTCAACTACTTCCCGAGCTACAGTAACCTCAGTTAACGTTCATAACCGAAAATGATGTAGCTACTCAGGTTTGTGCGGTGTGCTAGTCTTTTTCGATGTATTTTCACGTTCATTTACACGCATATCGATACGCTATGCTTAGTTTAAAAGGCGGATCTTCCGTCATGTTCGTTGCACAAACCTTGACACTTCATTGATTTAGGTAGCTTGGTCATGAAGCAACCAACCTCTCCTTCACGTGCACAATACGAATACACATGAAAGGTTTGCAATCGTAGGTTTTTCCCGATTTTGGAGATCGATACAACATGATTCTCTTGGACTTTAGCTACTCTCGCTCGGTCGAGTTTCTGTGAAGGAACTACAACCATTGAGACTTGGTCGTTTGACCTATATGTCTTGTCGGAATACACTGTTTCTGCAGGGGCATATCAGTGCATTTACCACTCGATGCATCGCAGCTCTATCTGATCGATGGTTAAAAAGGGGGACGTACAGTGTGTATGCGTTCAGTCTCGCTCCACTGATCGGCGTGCAACTTGTTCGTACGAGAAGTGCACAAACTCCTGGTTTTCGACCACTGTGTTAACATAATCGGCGTAAAGTAGCTTGGTTGTGTGTGTATTTCATCTGCGTTTGTACGATCGTCCACATCGCTAGTTGGACATTTTCTTGGATATGACAGTTCGTCAATCAACGGCATGTCTGCAAAATTGGGACTGCTTTGTGACCACGTTCTCATTGACGTGTTTATTTACTTCATATTTTTGTTTGTTAATGTCAGTATCGACGGCATTCCAAGCTACAGTACACAAGCACAGCCCAAGACTAGAATTGTATCTATTGGTCTACGTATACAGCCAGTGATTCTGGGAACCAAAAGCTGCACCAAAGTTGTCTCATTCTTATATGTACCCCGTTTGTGTGTGTCTGCATTTTGAAAATTAAGTGACATCTCTTTTCTTTCTTTTATTTTCAAACTGAGGATTTTTCGGGCACGTGTGTGGCTGTTATGCTTTATTCTCTTTCACCGGTTGATTTGTCGCAGTCGTGGATGAAACTGTTAGCGAAGGTCTTGTGTTGCACACGTGATGCCATTGTTGCGTAACTTTGCTAGAGTCTGTTCTAGGTCGCCGCGCCTTTTCTTTGTTCCGATTGTCCGAATATCCACTTCATTCTGATTTATGATGGTTGACTCAGGAAAATTATGCGAAATCTAGGTTTGCGAATGGCGATAAAAGCTCCGTCAGTCCTCGACTTACCTTATGCGCATTGTAATCTTCCCGAATTTGTTTTGCCGCCGTCTATCACTTGGTCTTGAGCATTGCTCGTCATAAGATAGAATGCTTTCAACATTACGGTATTCATGATGTTCTCCCTGTGTCATAGCGATAGACATCGTTGTCTTCAGTTCTATTTTCTATACGAGGAGTTCCTCAGGACACATTCATTCTGGTTGAGATGTAGAAATTTGTTCGATTAACAACAATCGTTAACGTAGCTCCTCGTCAAAAACCTACAGCTTCCACTATCACAGGACGTGCCTCAATGCAATCTGTTAGTTCCTTCCTCGGTTATATATTGTTAGACCGCTTCAATTCAGGCAACATCCGATCTGGTCGGAACCAAAACGTTGAATTAGAAGTTGTACAGCCAACACATAAATCGTACTTTTCAAATTTTCCTGTTCCGGGTTCTCTTTTCGTTTTCTGTTCTTTTTTGAACACAAGTTCATTGTGCAATTTGCTAGCGATACAACCACTGTTGACCATGTTGGACAGTTGCAATTCGCACTGATTTCACCACAGTATAAGGCGTTGCAGAATCTGCGTACTCTGTTGAAACTGGTGACAACTGGCTGCACGTCCAGAACCATTGTCATCATTATCTGTTTTGCGAAAACTCATCTTGAGCTATTTCGGCATTCTGGTGTCTATCCGCTAATCCGATGATCCCGCAGTTTCAGAGCCAGGTCATGTTGAGTACAGCTTCAAAGTGCGCATGATCTGACTTCATGCCGGGCGCTAGTCGATCCCGCATCGTTAGGTTAACCGTTTCGACCGGATCCATGAAAGGTTCCCCCCCCCCCAATGCTTGTTTACCATCGTAGCTTGCAATCCGTCTCATTTTCCACTGGTTATCCAATCTTTCGTTTTCTAAGTACGTCACAAGCACTTTGCTTATCCACCAAATGGGTTATCTTTATGGAGGCCAGAACCTAGGTTTTGTTTCACACTTTGCTTGTGATGTACGTCTTGCTAATAGTGCACAGTTCTCTAGTACGTTTATGAGATTTGACCCGTCCGTATGGATAATGTGTGTAGTGTGAGCTTGTCTGTTTCAACTCACTGGTGTCTTTTTGTAATGTAAACACTGTAATGAACGGTATGTTTCGTCAGCATGTTATTGGAAAAGGCATCGTCAAACTAGTTTATATCTTTTCATAGACATCCGCTGCTCAAACGTTGCGAATATCAGTCTAGCGTTCATCGCGTGGTCTGAGACCGGGTTTCATAGAGAGCTTGAAAAATGAGTATGTGGAGATTAAAACCTATATACTGCATGTCTGTAAGCTGTGGCTAGGTGAACATTGTGCGATATGAATCCAAAGGATGTGTACCCTTGCTTCGAAGGAGAGCTAGGTGGAGCTTTTTTGATCTCGCTAGGTCAAGAGAGCGATGCACACACGCGATTAAACACATCAAAAATCATGCTGTGATGAAATCTTGTGTTCCTTTTGATTTCGCACTCGTTTTGTTTTCCTTTCAATTTTTACAGCACTCGAACCTGACGTCTATTATTGAATTTGACGTGTACGTTTAGTCTTCATTATCTAATATTCACTTTCTAGTTATATTATGGAGCGTTTGCCACCTCGTGGACTTCGCATTGTTAAATGTGTTAGTGCGTCTGAAGTATTGTGGTTCCACCACGCTGCTCGTCTAATTACTGTATCGCACAACAGGGACTGTGTACTGTGAATTCGCACGAACATTTGAGATTACCGATGAGTTATGGTTCGCGAGCTGTCGACTGCAATCAGTAAACAACGCGAGGGTAACACATCGCTCACCTATGGGGTAGGGGTCCGGTGATGACCGCAGTCTCACCTCTGATCTATGGTTTGAAATGTAATAGTGACGGGTGACATTTCTACGCGTTAGACGGCTGAGCTGTTGACACCACTGTTTATGGCGGGTTCTTTGTGTAGATAGGACTATTGACTTCAGGGCTCTGATTACAGTGGTTAACGCCGTGGTTCCTCGATGGGGGTGGGATCAGCTTATGGTCAAAACTGTGATCCGTGTCTCGGTCTCAGTGGTGGTGTTTGTAAGAAAGTTTCCTGAATAATTTTTGGAGGGATTATTGATCTGCTCCACGTGGCGCTGTCTCCACCCACGTTTCACCTCAGTAGTAAGGAACGGTTAAAGGGCTTACCAGCTGTAATGATCAGTTGTGATATATAAATTCGAGTAAGTCTGACCTTGACATGTTTCCATGTCGGATAGGGTTAATTAACAAAAGTTCGATGAGTCACAGACTCGCTCCTCTCTACCTGGATGGAGTAGTCGTGATAGGCCCCAACCATCTCTTGCTTCCTTTCCATCGGTGACGTAATCTTGATGTGCAATACTCGACACAGTAAGCACTCCGTGGACGTGCGGAGTAACTCAGTTTGCGTTTGTTCATCAATACGCGTTTGCAGACTACCGTCTCGTGGCTCATGTGGTCTCTTAGTTGGCACGGTCTATTTATTACACACGAGGGTTGTGTACATCCTTGTTTCGACGGGATCAAGTTTTCATACATTGAAACTGAAAGCTTTGGATGTCGGGTGTAGTGCCGTCGCCGAATTACCTTCCGTTTGGTTACAACCACAGGCCGATACTTCAACTTCCTCCGTTACTCCTGTCGAAATTTATGAACCAGTTTCATGTAAAACATATCCAGGAGTTTATCGTAAGTCTGTTACAAAGCCTTTGAGTGGCAAGTGTTAATTGTTACCCGTTTGATTTTTCAGGGACGATAAGCAAATCGCACCTCGGGTTAAAATAGGCATTTACGCGTTTGCACACCAAATGCTTGACAAGATCTTTATCGTCGATCGAACAGACCTTATCGGTTCGTGTGGTACGCTTACTGTGTAAAGTGCACTCGGCCAATCGATTGCGCGCTTACCGACTTCCTAGATTTCACTTTCGTGCACATGTGATTTTCATTCGTTTGTCCTTCCACGGTGCTTTTTCCGTTTTGTGCATTTTGCCTATCACCGTAGTGTTTGCTTTCAAGATTATCGATATTAAATTGGCGACGTTTTCCCCACTTCTTGTCTACCGTCTGTTAGGCTCACGGTATTTCATTGATGATACATCGATCACAGGTTCGATTACCCGTTATTGTGATTAATCCTGGCCACATTTGAGCAGCTTAAAGACACTACCAGCTTGCCTGTGACCTTGTGTGCCACAGGACAACGTGCAGTTACTGTTCCAGAAATTGAGCTCTTAACTACTGTATTTACAAGCTTCATTTGCATATCTTACTGAAACGGTTTTGTAATTTTGGGTCACATATAACGATTTGTCACAGACTAATATAAGGTATACATGCACGTGAAAACTGCGAAACATCCGAAAAATCGGAGAAATTCCGAAAGACTATTTTCGGCTGCACCGGGACTTAAAAGTATTATCGGCTCTTGTTTTTTACTGTCTGATTACGTCAGTAGGTTTTATCGTCAACGTTCTCATTTCGTAGACCCAAGTCATGTTGACCATCTGATCGTCACTTCTAGCCCAACCAAATACAAACGCGGTGTGTTAGCACACATAGGACGTGTTCTAGCTGAAGAAGCTTCCGAAACCAGTTTATTGCGCTAACTCGTCGAAAGATTGTGTTCATCCCGAGGCCACAATGTTCGGACCACGACGCCCTTGCTACCGATAGTCAGAGACGGATAATGCATCATCTGCACGGTTGTCCACGTTTTCCAGCCGTGTAAGGAGCTTACTCCTGCAGTTGTTTTATCCACTCGGCCTTAATGTTAACTGTACCAATCGTCAATCGTGTGTGAGCTCGGACTTCAACTGCCTCCACCGTCTAGATTCGGGCTACCCGACTATATCGAATTTTGTGTGTGCAACTCCTAACAGGTGACGTGATTATAAATGAGTTGTAGTATTAGAGGCGTAAACACAGTATGCTACAAACAAACAACAGCAATCATTTGCACAATTTTGTAATGGGTAAAGTAAAACGATAAATGACCCAGAGGCGTTGTTACATCTGCCACCTAAGAACGCAGGCGTGTGTGATCTGACTTCAGGAGTAACCAACTCCAGCACGACCATCGACGCGAGTATTCATGCTGCTTTACCAATTTGGTGATTGATCGTCTTGTTCCCTTCAGGCTCAGGTAATGTCATATCATAGACAGCAACACTTCAGTGGTTCTCACTGATGCTTGACTGACTAGTTAATATAGTAAGAATCATAACCCATCAGGTCATGCTCTGTTCACCACACCCCTAATCCGCTGGCATGAAATACGAGGCCGATGACCTTTCACAGAATTGACGGTTGTCAACTGGTTGCAGGTGACAGGTCCCGTTCGTCTATCGGGTTGGTAACTTTCGTAGTCCAGTGATGGCGGTTTGGCGCTTTCCGCAGTGTGTCTCTTGTCGATCTCCCATCAAGTTAATCTGCAATCACGGGCACCAGTCGTACGTGAGCAATACGATCTAACGTGAATTTTTGCCGCATATACCTTCTCTTATGGAACCCGGTTGTGTGTATGCAAGGTGTAGACAGCTTACGTTGGTTATCTGAGTTTAGATGATTGATCAGGCTTCACCTTTCTTTCTCATCCTCAAACTAGGAATGTTCCTTTTCCCCTCTACACTTGTACAGCGATTAGACACCAGCATCAACCGCTAACATGTCGCTGACAAGGTCGTTAAAAATTGTTATGCCGTTAGTTGTCATTAACGCATCATTGCCGACTGCTGCGGCATTACTGTCAATGATGGGTAAAAAATAGCACATGGTCATGTCAGGTGGGTCGACGTGCGCAGTTCTGTACCTATAGGAATGCTACTGCTTGTCCATTTGTCCGGTTCGCCATTGGCTGCCTCCTGTTTCTGACGCTTAAAAGCACCTATTTTCATTGTCCGATGCAGGTCCGGTCGGCTTTAAACCTCTCCTTGCCCAATCCGCTAGGAAATGGCGCAATGAGTGCCGCTCATGCTTCTATTGGTGCCGCGGGAAACTCATTATTAGGTCAACCGCCTCCGCCATTGTTGAGCGGCGCTGGTGTACTTCCTTGTGTTGTTGGACCTTGTGCATCAACTCCCGGGGCCAGCTCTCAGGCTCACCTAAGAAATTCCAACATTGTCAACGGCAACACACGGTTTACCCAAACTGTCCCATCCGTCACGAAGCGCTCCGATCGGCAAATGGCAATTATCGTGGCTATTCATGAGCTTCAAAGAAAGTACCAGGTAGGCTGTCATCCTCCCGTTTACGTTCATTTCCGCTTTTTTGATTAACATCTTTTTTGAAGCAGTATTTTCCCCTTTCCGTTCACTCGCTTATAGGCGCGATTTTCAAAGTATTGATACACAACTGGAAACGTCAAAGGTTTATGATGTGCATTATCTGGGCCAGGTTGCTCCAACACCTAGAGCATGGAGGTGCTTCATTGTATCTCTGCACAATCGATGGCTGCAACTTCCATTGATTACTACCGTGTTTCCCCCACCTCAGTTCACTTGGGCAAGGTTATTTACGTGCTCCAGGACCGTGTGATCAAACGTTCTGGGATGCGGCGACATACTTTGGACCGCGGTTCGTCGACATCATTCCTTGTGTGTTGAACACCTCTACCAAGTCAACTTAATCTCTGAGTTACAAAGACAACTGGCTGATGAACTTATCACTAGCTGTTCCCTCGGTGCCGGTTCAATTTGAGAATAGGCTCTGGTAGCCTTTGAAAGACGGCGACAGCCGCCAATGTACCGACTTTTGTTGTGAGCCAAGTCACCTTAGACCTCTGTTCTTATTCCTGCCATTCAACTGAATTGTCAAATCCAACCACTAGGTCTCCTTTCATGGTTCAGATTCGAAACGTCGGTCTGCACCCCGACCGTTTTAACATCCTCGAATGAGGTCCGAAGCACATCATCTTCGATCGAACTCAGCCAAAGCATCTTTTTCTTTGAACCGTTCAAAGCACCAGGCGTTATATCAAAAGGTAGTGCCACGGGTTAGTTTACTGTCGTGTGAGACTCGCGCTATTCACTAGTACTTCATTCGGCACGAGTATGCTGTCAGCGTCCTCTTCACATATTTCGTTCGAGTTCTTCAGTTCTCACATGAACGTCGGCATGCGTCTTGGCCATCCACTGTTAACATTTTTACTCGATTTTGCCGTAGGCAACATAATAGGTGACCATCTACTCTCATGCTGGCTGTTAACGATGGTCTACTGGAAGGTTGACTGATTCTGATTGTGCCGACAACATGTTATTGCTTGGCAATTTAGGTCAC
Organism: Paragonimus westermani; assembly: GCA_008508345.1. NCBI lineage: Eukaryota > Metazoa > Platyhelminthes > Trematoda > Plagiorchiida > Troglotrematidae > Paragonimus > Paragonimus westermani. The sequence goes on along the minus strand of QNGE01000983.1, from coordinate 140,858 downwards.
CACAAACGACGTTGAACAATATGTTTCGTTCTGCCAAGAGCTTAGTGATTCCTTCTAAAACTTCATACTGCACTGCCTTGTGAATCCACGCCGACCCTGAAATAACTACATGGTATTTTGAGTGTGGCGCTTCAGGGTTTGGCTTCAGCCAGCTTTGGGAAGCCTGATAGTTTTCAGTCGGCTGTGCGAGGTGGTATTACTTTCATTTCTAGATTCAATGAATGTACCTCTTAAGCCGGTTTTTAACGAGTGCCAGATTGCCAATCTGTAATTTATTACAGTACACGCTTCTGTTACTCTATTCTCTTTTTTGTGCATGGAAGATGGCCTCTCTTCGGTCTCTTTGTGCATGCCATATAATGACATAGTTCTGTCAGTTTTCTCTGAAAATTTCAAATGTCTGCTCCCGTCGGTTTTTGTTATGCATGACACGAACAGGCCTTTTTTGGCTTTGGTTCACAAAATGAGATTGAACTTAACCACACTCTCTTTTGCAGAGCATTAACCAACAAATCAACATGTATAAAAACAATCCAACTATGTGCTCACAGCCTCAATATGCGGATGTTTTTGCTGAACTGCAAGGCCAAATGCAACAGATCGAAGCACAGCTGAAAGCCAAGCAAGCTCAACTTAATAGTGTCTACGCGCAGGATTGTGTGTCAAATTCACTGAGCCGTGCATTTCCCTTAGCTCCGAGAATCGTGGACGGATCGCGACCCGTGTTGCCTCTCAGTCCGAATAACGGCAGCCCTAACTGCTCATTTCCGCCTAATCGGGCAACTCAGGACCCGCTCGTGCAACAGCTGATGGATTTACGACTAAACCCTACAAGCGGTTCTTCTGGTAGTACGTTTTTACATTGATTAAAAGTGGCATCGTTTGCTAGCTATTACATTGACGTGGTTGGTTGCCACTTGCACTAGAATAGTGTTTTTTTTCTGACTTTTGTTGGCAAGTTCCTTTGTCACTGGTGCTGCTTATTCAGAGTACGAATTATCGAAGGCTGTGGCGTCCTGCTACTTGTGATTCCTTCAACTTTTTCAAAATGAAGGTTTGCATCATATGAGGTCGCTACTATGTAAAACTACCGGGAGTAAACGGTTTGCTTGTTCTTATCCCTTCACACAGAGCAGCCTACAGAGAGGGATGCTTTGAGGGCGGTTCAACTGACCCTCCGTTTTCACTTCATCACTCTCCAAACCCTGTCCTGTTAGCCCGGAACCTTCCTCCTAGACCGAGGTCTTCGAGTACATCACGGCTTTCGAACGTTTCAAAGCTGTTAGTGGGAACGATTGGGTGTTGCCACTACTCAGAGAAAACACTGAGACATTAGTGTATCTTTTGATTCATCCCCTTTAACTGGGATGTCTCCTAATTTCCGTATTTGAAGAGATAGTAATGGTCCCCCGTAAGAACAGCAACGAGTTCATCCCAATCGTTGTCGTGACATTCATCACGCTCCCTTAGAAACAGAAATTAAGAAACCACAAGAATTTCCTTCCCTGGCGAAATTATGTGCGTGAGGTTTATACTTTTCATCAGATTCGGGAACGTCATCATTACCGCTGCTCAGTTGTCGCGGCACTTCCCGGTTACGATGGCACGTTTAATTCGATTTTGGGCCGCTTAGACGGCAGGGTGTGTTAACCAAGTTTTACATATCGGCGCCTTATTTTTGTGTATCGTTTCAGGTTAGGGCCTAAAAGGAGGAACACATCTCACAGCGGAAGTTGTATCCGTCATAGATTAAATGATATCAAGCTGCGGCATTCGCATAATTTCAGTAGGCAGGGGACGAATGTGTGACTAAGCCCATGGTATACAACTGTTCGGCGGTTTCCAGGATATTTTCCACTCTCTGATCATTTCGGATGTACTTTGCAATTTCGTGGTGTGCGAAATTGTGGCAATAACGTTATTCCCAGATTAGCCCGTGAAAGTGTGGAAATTATCCTCGAATGGTTTATTCACTTAAGCCGCTTTCTGACGAACTACGGGGATATATGAGATGAAGTCGGTAGTCGTTTATTAAAGCTAGGACAGTATTTAACCGTTGAGAATGCCAAAAGATACTTAACTGTAACTTATTGGTCACGCTCATGAACTGCTGTTATTAATGGTTGTTTATGTAAACCGTACTGGACTCTTCGGCTACCGATGTCCGCGTTGGATTGCATTAATAGATAAATGATCATGAGATTTAAAGACGGGTCTCTTTACGCGAGGTTCTGTCAAGCTAACTCACCTACATCCTACTCTTATATACCAAGCGAGTTCTTTTGTTCACTCCTTACATTTGCACAGGTTAGGTCATGTATTGAGGATGCTGCCTAGTCGCCTGCCACACTGTGCACGTTTGCTGACGCTGCGGCCGACTTGCGTAAGGTTCCAGGTGGGCAGATGATGACCTGGCGTTCACGGGAGGGTTGGCCATTGTAGGTCGGGTTCGTCCTCCAGGTTGGGAGGCCCTTGCGACTCACAGAGTCAGTCGGTGGCTGAAGACTGGGGTAGATGGCGGCTAGTCACGCACAGTGGCGTGAACGTTGTCGTTGTTTGTCCCAGATGTTGCGGGGCAGTGGAAGCCGTAAGGACGCCTTACTCTCACTTGCAGCTCGGTTGTTTGTTTACAGGGTGTAGGTACCTTGATGCTGAATGCTTGGATATAGAAGTAACTATTTCTAGTAGTTAGGTCTCTTCCCGTCCCCTTCTTTTTCTCGTCTTCCTGTACAGGATTTGTTTTTCTTCTCCATGGTTGTGTAACAATTAAGCATCATTGTGAATCGCTGATGTATTGTTGTCTGTGACGATGATTATTGCATATACTTGGATAATTTAATCGTACATTGCAAGTGCCAATGCATCGTTTGTCACGTCATGCGATCTGCCGAATTTCCGGCTCACTGGCGCAAAATATCAAATGGAATTGAAAACAGCCACTAATATGTTTGGAACGATGGTTCTATTCCTCTGCTTGGCCTAGGCCCTCACTACCCATCTGCACTCTAGTTCGAATGATTAAGGGCTATGACGGCAAATCTGATTCGGTGGCGTGGATGCTTTCATTGTCTGAGTTCTCTGTGCTGTGCTGACAGCTGGTAAATTCGGACAGTGGAATTGGCGAGAAAGTCGTTTTACTGTTAGTTCGATTGTTTGCCATTACAGTACAGACACAGTTATTAGTTTTTGGCAGGTCAGACAAAGATTTCAAGACGTCATTTCTTTTTTTTGTTTTTTTTTTAAACTGGAAAGACAAGAAAATGATGTCCCGAGAACCTTTTGTTCGAATTGGCAAAAACCAATAATAGTGGCTTAGTTTTCTTCATATGACGGTCTAGCGTCAATGTCATCCACTGGCTTGTTACTGTTGATAATTATGATAGTGCTTGGCGTTCGTCTTATGATCAATATGCTTTCACTTACCTGTTTAAGCGCTTTTTTTGTGACAGTGCAAGTCATTCATTCTCCCTTATTCGTTTTACTCGTCGGTTATTTGACCTTCATACCCATATATATATATATATATATATATATATATATATATATATATATATATAT
>QNGE01000983.1:116142-137263 GCA_008508345.1 Paragonimus westermani | reverse complement strand
ATATATATATATATATATATATATATATATCAGGCTTCGGGATAGTGTAAAGAATTGGCCGCATAGTTCTGCTTAGAACGATTGAGTACACTTTTGAACACCTTCATCTTGTGAAGTTGTTTGGATTAGGATACGGTGTCTGTTTTTAACCTCTGATATCCAAATGGGTGCGTCGATCTTAAGTGGTTTTTTCCTCTTTCACAGATGTCGATGGTGATAATGACTTTCCCACGATTGGTACATGGACTTCCCATACCAAGGGTAATTCTGACGTTCAAGATAAAATGCTGTTGCACGAAGGTTCTGGTGAGTTAAAACATTCTGCTCACTTCAGTCGTTTTCCGCTACCTTGGTATTCACTCGTAGCCTTGTTTACTTTCTTTCACCTCCAGCTCCTACTGGTATCTTGGCGGAATTGACCTCAAGATTGTCTCATTTGTATGCCTTGTCCCCTTGACTCCATGATCGATGTTTACGATTAGTGTGGCGGTCCTTCTGGTATAGCTGGTATGATGCAGCAAAACAAAATCAGTTTCGCTCGGTGAATTTAGTGTTACATTAGTGTGCTCTATGCATACAACAGGAGTCTTATAATCCATTGTCACCACAGTGGCATTGAACCTGCCAGATGATACTGTTACTTGGATTGGTGCTCACCTCAACACTGGCGTGAAATGTCCTAGAGGGAAACGTTGTTAGAACGGTAAGGGATAAATAAATGAAGATTAAGCTGAAGAACCAGATGTGGCATGAATACAGGTACGCTACTGAACTGGGTGCAACAGAAACTAGATTGATGTCTTTGTGGTTGTCACGTAGACTTCGAGCGCTCTTTTTGAAGACGGTACTCACGGTTGTTAAGCATCAGTCACCAGGTACTCCTTCAGCTCCTCAAACCGTCTGAACGAGTTTAATCAGTTTTGATATCAACCTCACCCCAAGTCTTGAAAAAAAGATAGGATGTTTGATTCAAGAGCCTTGTCACTTTTCAGCAATCTCAGCTCTAGGACCACTTCTGCTTCCGACGGAGGGCCGTCTGGAACGCAGTACCCGATCATTCGGGTCCTATCGGCTGTACCGTCTGGTTGAAGCCGATTGTACCGTTCCTGAAAGTGCTGAGCCCACTTGTCAGGTTGGCACAGTTGCCTGATGATGAGGGAACCATTTTCTTTACGTATGGTCTCACTTACACTGATTGGACGACCAGTACAGCCACAGACCAGAGAAAATTGCTTTCTGTTGTTCCCAGATAAAAAGGCTCGTTCCATCTCTTCTGACTTCAGCCAGGTGGCGCTCTCAGTCATTGCGCAAACCCTTGGTCAGTCTGCGTTTAAGTTCTCGACGGTCGCCACCATATTCAGAATCAGATGGAATCGAGTGACGCTTGTTCATAGGGTTTATCGACGTGGCAGAAATTCAATCCTGTCACAACTGCGCAGCCGTTTCGAAACAGATATCATCACAGCAAGTTTTCGTAGCTTTTTTGATTTGTTCCCAGTGTTCGTTAGGTTTTCTCACGCGATTAGAACTGGCCACTTTGTTCACCTGTGCTTCCTAGTCTACGTCCCTTACACTCTCCTCGCCCGGTTGCCAAATGATTATCTTGCACTTACGTGCGTACGACCTCTAGGCAAATGACAAAAAGTGGGCTCGCACAACAACATGATCCGGGTCCAAGTGGCTGTTCCAAAATGCGCGACAATCTTTAACAGATTGGCGCCACCTGTAACCGACCGCCATATCATCGAGTTGTATCCATGGCTAAGAAGAACATGGTGGTCTCTATATAACACAATGCTTCTTCGCGTGTTGAAATCCGGTGCTCGAAACACAGAGACCGTAAGATACACACAACTGCAGCGGTCTATCGCGATTGTCAGTGCGTGGTCCCCGGACACCAAACATACCTCCCAGTCAGTTGCTTTTCTTCCTGAGGAAGACAACCAAACTGGACGTTAAAGTCGCCAGCTAGTGTGCTGATGTCAGTGTTTGGTCCGCTTCAGAAGATCAACGAGGGTTTCGTAGAGCGCATTTTTGATAGCATCTCGACAGCTGTCCGTCGGAGTGTACGCCGATATAATGAATATGCAACGTTTTTCTTATCTACCTTAACAGACTTTAACCGATATAACTAGTCTGATAGCACACAAGCGGTTTTTTCACTGGGATCCAGTCAGGCAAACAACGTACTGCTACAGAGACAGTGCGATTCCCATTCCAGCATGACTGCGAGATTAGGCTCCGGTGTCACCAGGGACTCTAAAAAATCACTTGAAAAGACAGTCGTCTAATTGTGAGCTCAAGCGAATGACGATGATCAATTCGTGGACTCGCGTCTCCAACACTACATATCAGGCTCCAGATTAGAGAGAGTACTTGTCAAAGTAGCATGCTGACAAACTTGTCAGAGAGTGGAGACATTGAAGGCGCCAATGTTTATCAGTTGTATGGGTTCTGGAACGCACTTACCACTCGAGGGTGCAAGGAAAGTAAAATAATCGAGAGTGAAAATAGTGAGGGTGGTAGTGGATTGATAGTGTCACTTTCGGGAAAACGTTAACTCTGGTTATTCGCTGGTATCTTATGCCACAGAAGTGTACTGATTTGAAGATCCCCATCACGATACTCTGAACCAAAAGTCTGAGGTGCGTGTCAGCTTGATACAGACTTTTCATGGCGGACTGTTCTCGAAGTGAGTGACTCAGGCCTCGTGTTGTATTTTGCAGGAATGGTCTTGCCTAGCCCGAGGGCCGTGAATAAAACAGTGGTGTCTGTTTGTGATCACTGCTATAGATGTATTGGAAGTTACATCAGGCTTTTGAATGACACCTTATGTTTTTAACGGTTATTTGGAAATACGGCGGCGATCAACAGTTAGGCGGTCGTGTTGCACCCGCGTTTGCATCGGTTGAGGTCGCCCACGGACTTTTATCCTATCGCCGGTTCACGCTTGTTGTTCTTACCACTCGTTGGTCGTCGGGTCAGATTGTATCAACAGGTTTCTGTTTTGTGATTGATTGTTGGACTGGTCACATCTGTGGTTGACGTGGCACATTCGTTTTGGTCCCCCATGGAGTAGTATAAACTAGTGTACGCGCTCGTGCTTTCTTTTCTGTTTCCGCACTGTTGGTAGGGTTATTACAAGTCGGAGTTCTGTTTGCTAGAGGGAACTTATTCCAGCCCTTTACCCTAACCCGGAAGACAACGTTGTCGAAACTATATAAAATGATTATGCTGTGCTCTCAAAACCGCGCCTCTCTAAGTATCACTTCTGCGAGGTCAATTGTGCGACATACAACGCTCTGATTGCATCTGCTTTCTGTGTGACTCCTTTTTGGCCTGTCTGGCATCTGGTGGGCCGGAAATCCTAATCAGCGTAGCCCTCCGGATCTTTGCAATGCACAAGCTTGATTGTCACCCCGTCGTATTAGAACAGAGCTGCCCTGGTGTTTATGGATAGAAAGACTGAAGAAAGCTTTCAAATGAGGACTTTCCCATAGTTGACGTCTAATGTTTTATATTCTTAAGCAGTCGAAAAACTTCTCGTATTACTTGATTGCATGGTGTTGCCTAGCTCCATCACTATACTCAACCATACTCCACTCTAGGCCTACCAACATCGATATCTGCCACACCCGCATATTCCCGGCGGCCGGTAGTCCGGACGTTGACAATATTCCATTTTATAATGCCCTCCTTTTTCTTTCATGATTGATTAAACACTCTGATGTCATCTCGCTTCCTATGAACATATATGCACGGCTTAGTCGTCCTATCTCGGAAAAGAATCAACTGGTTTCGATGCTTTGTGTCTGGGTGCAAAACGTTAAGGACCTTGATCGATTTCCGTAACTTTATGCATCTCACACGTTTCCCATTTCAGCGGAGTATCGTATTCCCTATTTGAATGCAATTGTTTCGATAAACCCTTGTCTTTAATTGCCTCTGGTACGCTCAAAAGGTATGAGGAGTTTGGAATTGAGCTGTCAGAGTATCCTGATCACTACTGGGTTTACGGACGACCTTAGCTAATTTATTTTTCGACAAACGACTTGATCATATCATACCGTCCAAGTAGCTCGTTTTTTACTGTATGAACTACAATGTATTTAATTTATACAGTGTTGCTTGATAATTTTGATTCTGGTCGTACCTTCGTTGTTGCTTGCAGATCATGTACGTTAGCTAGTCGGCTTATTGTGTCGCTGACGATGTGTTCATGAAGACAGCGGAGGTATTCTATGCTTAAGTTTATCTGTAGTTTCCTTAATCATCGTGGGCCGTCTATTTTCCTATGCAGCTTCGAGAGTTGATCCGTGGGGACGGACGATGTTTTGAAATATTGGCTTCCAAAAATTGTTTCTATTAGCCTGTTCCACGTGGGCTGATCGTGTAAGCACCGTTACAGCTCGCGTGTGCGTCTTATTCCGGAATACTCCAATTCCTCCAACTGCATTATCATTTTTGGCTTTGAGTCCTACCCTAGGCTGAGGGTACCGTTGGCCCTGACAGTAGTCCGCCTAGTAAAGTAATGAATAAGTACATACAAAAGGAGAACAAAAACACGAAAACAATAAGCATCATGACGAGGGTAAATCAACTTTGAGGATACACGTTCGCCATTGACTACGACGCTGCCATATCAGTGTTTCTAATCAGCGTTGTTGACAGTCGCAAATTTTCTGACTAGATCAATGGCGCCCATCAACCTTCCTCAAAGGGACTGCCAAGGCTTTCATTGCGAATGACCATGTGGTCACCTGGCTGTCTTACTGTTTCTTCTAATGAGCAGTCACAGTGAACAATGCACGGTGCGACAGCAGCTTCGTCGGCATACGGAATGCGGGGTCTAACCAGCAGAGGAGTAGAACCATCGTTCCAAACATATTAGTGGCTGTTTTCAATTCCATTTGATATTTTGCGCCAGTGAGCCGGAAATTCGGCAGATCGCATGACGTGACAAACGATGCATTGGCACTTGCAATGTACGATTAAATTATCTAAGTATATGCAATAATCATCGTCACAGACAACAATACATCAGCGATTCACAATGATGCTTAATTGTTACACAACCATGGAGAAGAAAAACAAATCCTGTACAGGAAGACGAGAAAAAGAAGGGGACGGGAAGAGACCTAACTACTAGAAATAGTTACTTCTATATCCAAGCATTCAGCATCAAGGTACCTACACCCTGTAAACAACTGACCTGTAAGTGTAAGTAAGGCGTCATCAGCAAACCAGCCTACGTACGGCTTTAATTGCCACGCGTCACTAAATACACTCACTTCACAGACAACTCGGACGAACAACGACAACGTTCATGTCACTGAGCTCCATCAGCTGCCATCTTACCTAACGCCTCAAGCCGCTAACTTTGTGACTCACGAGGCCTCCAGCATGGGAGGCGATCCCGATCTACGGTGACTAACCTCTTCGTGAACTACCTCATTTGTGTACGCCAGGTCATCATCTGTCCACCTCGCAACTTACACCAGTCGGCCGCAGCGTTGGCAGAGTTCTCGATATGGCAGACGACTAGCTGGCATCCTTAATACATGACCTAACTATCTAAATCTGTGCAAATGTAAGGAGTGAACAAAAGAACTCGTTTGACAGTCAGCACCAAACACTCACTCCCTAACCTTTTTGTTACTTACTCGCTGGTGCCACTCGATATGAGCGATTGAACGCGGAAGTTGCTGGTCAAATACCTGAATACGGCTCACGCCTTCTACTTTGAGCGACCACGCTTCGCTACTGTAAAGTAATACAGCCCACACTGTCACCTTACACACGCGAACTTTGAGCCTCAGAGGGATACCTCTCTGTCACCAGTGGTGCGCCAGATTAGCGAATACCACCCTAGCCTTAGAGATACGCAAGTCCATTTCATTCCCAACACCTCCACCGTCGCTGATGCAGCTTCCCAGGCATACAAACCCGCCAACAACCTCCATGGCTTCATTACCCAACGTTATATCTACGTAATTTCAGCAGTTTTGCAGAAGCACTGCACTTGGAGGCTGCAAAGCGTCTGGCATTGTGTTGCTGTGCTTGGAAAGTGTTAAACAGCAACACCTTGTCAGCATAATCAAGATGGGAGGTCCACACATGCACCTTGTAAGTGCTACCGACAATCCTTCACTGTTTCATCTATGACAATACTAACAAAATTAGTGAAAGCAGATACCCGAAGCAACAACGTACCATCGTTTGATTTGAGTCCAGATGCGTGCTCCAGTAAGCGCAACAGTGTTGATTGGAACCTCACCAGTTATAAGTAGCAGCTGTATGGTCTATCCAAGACCAGGCCTGGTCCGGAGAAGGTGGGCACCACGCGCACGGCGTCTAAAACTAGTGCTAGCTGAATATAACTTGTGCTCAGTGCATTGGCAACAATCGCCCGCCATTATCCGAGTGATGTAACACTATCCCATACCTGCCACCCAAACGACATTCGGTCGCACCAGGGCAGCCGACCTGGCCATTCATGTCTCCGGCCATCACATCAGAACAATGTGTCGACCGATGGAGGGCTGCCAGATTCGAGTAGAAGTGTTGTAAAACAGGCAGTTTCGTTGTGAGTAGTATACTACTCACAAGTAGTGTATTACCCACAGGGGACATTCAGGTGCAAAAGGACAATCCCCAAACACGACGGACAAGAAGAGACTATCGAAACAGTGTGTACATGATGTGTGAGAACTTTCACCGAGGCGAATGAGCACGTACTGTCACCCAATGTATGTGAGTGCATGTCCGTCGTGCAAATGAGTGTACACGTTTGTGGTTTAGTTTTTGACATGACCTATACGGAAGTTTGCACAATAAACCAACTTGTTGGCCAAGCGTCTTTTGCCGACACAACAACTGGTGCCGTGACGAACGCGAGAATGAAGATTCCCTGGCCACAGCCGTTCGAAGATGGAGACGTCCGGACGTTCCTGGAGGACGTGGCCGAAGTGGTCGGAGTGAAGACCGACCGTGGGAAGCTGGCTGCCCTGCGGACGCTGGTGAAGGGCAGGGCAAAGGCGGTGCTGGACGCAGCGCGAAGAGGCCCTGCGAAGATGGAGTGGGCCGCTGCGAAGGAGACGCTGGTGGCTGCGTTTGACAGCCCGGCCGACCGCCAGGAGGCCATGCGGCGGTTCAAGGCGGCCAGGCTTGGACAAGGAGCGGACCCGTCCGTGTTTGCCACCACTCTGCAAGGTTTGCTGGACAGGGCTCTGCCAGGATTGGATCAAGAATCACGACGGCAGTTGTTAACGGAGCAGTTTATTGAAGGTCTCCCGATGGAGGTTCGCGACCAAGTCCGTATTGCCCATGTCGCCCGGCCGATGGACCTTGACGATCTGGCGAAGGTGACACGGGAGTTGGCAGTAATGTCCGTGGCCTCAGTGGATTCAAACAGCAATACGGACAAGAAGACATTGGAGGTAATGCAGAAGGCAATGGAGCAACTCGCAGCGGATGTAGCTGCCCTGAAAACAGCAGCACGGAAGAACGATCAACCAGGAGGCTGCTTCATCTGTGGAAAAAAAGGACATTGGAAGAAGGATTGCCCAATCCGGCGGTCTCAGAGGTCTAAAAATAAAGTGTTTCGTGATTGTTCTTTTTGTTGGGCGGGTCGACTAGTAATGGGAGCGATTGAGAAGGGGGCCGTACATACAAGGGTTGAAGTTGATGGAGAGGTAGAACAGTGTTTAGTCGATACAGGGGCAGCTATTTCGTTGATTGCTCGTGCCGAAAAGCAAAACCTAGAACCGACATCCATGATGATCAAGACGGTTGGAGGTCATAGTCTACTGGTTGACGGTGTGAAAGAATGTGGGGTACGTATCGGCGGCCATATCGTAAAGCACCGTTTCATTGTGTCCCCAGAAACCAGGCAAACGATACTCGGAGCCGATTTCCTCGCTGCAACAGATGCCGTGATTGACTTGAAGCTCAAGAAGTTGTCAACCAAGTATGGCTCCCTGACGCTCATAGGACAGCGAAAGGATAGCGTCAACCAAGTACGCAAGGTTAAAACCCCCAGTTGCACAGCCCCCCTGCTCCAGTCCACGGTCGAGAAATACGCGGAAGTATTTACGACTGACGATGATCCGTACGGATTTTGCAACTGGATTGCCCATGAAATACCAACAACCGGAACATTTCGACCTCACGGGCCCCGCAGGATACCGGTTCATCTTGAGGAGGAATTGAGGAGACAAATACAGAACATGCTGAGCGAGGATGTTATCGAAGAAGCCAACAGTCCGTACAACTCGCCTGTTCTCCTGGTGAAGAAGTCCAACGGGAAGTACCGCTTTTGTGTGGATTTTAGACGGCTGAATGAGGTAACACAGAATACAGTCGTACCAATACCGTCCGTCGCTGATATTTTTGACAAGCTACAGCAGGCGAAATTGTTCACAGTTTTGGACTTACGCTCCGGATACTGGCAAGTACCAATTAAACCCACAGATCGTGAGAAGACCGCATTCACGGTAGGCGAAAAACAGTATCAGTTCAAGCGCATGCCGTTTGGCCTATCCGGGGCACCTTTCACATTTCGGCGCCTGATGGTTCAGCTGGTAAAACGACTGGATAATGTGGCGGTATACGGAGATGATATCGTAATATACAGCAACACGGAATCGGAACATGCTGCCCATATAGATGCTGTCTTGAATCGCATTAAGAACTCAGGACTGCGGATCAATGCTGATAAGTCACAGCTCGGACGATCATCGGTGGTGTTACTGGGACACAAGGTGGGTCAAGGCGAAATCAAGCCTCTCCCGGAGAAAATACTGACAATTAGAGAAGCCATGGCTCCGAATTCCAAACGAACCCTGAGACAATTTTTGGGTCAAGCGGGGTACTACAGTCGGTTCGTGAAAAATTTTCACTCCATTGCATTGCCATTGTACGAACTCCTTCGAAAAGACAAGAAATTTGAATGGACCGACGATGCCCAGAGGGCGTTCAAGCGAGTGCAACAAGCGATGAACGAGCAACAACTGACGTTGAAACTACCGAACACAAAAGAAACGTTCATCGTAGCAACAGATGCCAGTGACCGTGGCATTGGGGCAGTACTCAAGCAAAAGGAAGGAGTAATCGAGTATGCCAGCAGAGTCCTGACTCCAACGGAGCAGAAATATTCGACTATTGAAAAGGAATGTTTGGCAATCGTCTGGGCACTGGACAAGTGGAGGCCATACCTGTTGGGTCAACAGTTCCACGTGGAGACGGATCACAAACCCCTGGAATGGATCATGACTGCGAGGGACCCGAGAGGCAAATTAGCCCGATGGGCATTACGTTTACAGGAATATGACTTCACGATCAACCATGTGCCTGGTTTGAGCAATTGCGTCGCGGATTTTCTTTCTCGACCACAAGTAGACGACGAACTCCCCAAAGTGACCGTTGGAGTCAACGGCTTAATAATGGAGCAGGACCCACAAACGCTAGTACGCCTACAACGTCAAGATAAGGTCCTCCGGAAAGTGATTGAAGCTCTGGCAAGAGGCGTGAGAATCCCCACAAATACTAAGGATGAGGAGCTGAAAATAATCGCATCCCAATGGAAAAGAGTTGGCTTAAACAGTGCAGGCGTATTGACATGGCAGCGTGGCGTTGGGCACCCGTGCGTGGTAGTCATCCCGAGACAACTGAGGAGGAAAGTGGTGGCAGACTGCCATGAAATGGCACACACCGGATGCACTAGGACGTACGATCTGTTGCAACAAAGAGCATATTGGCCGAAAATGAAAGAGGATGTGACAACTTACGTGCTTGCATGCCAACAGTGTCAGTTACTGAAAAGCGACAATCGGGGAGCCCAACAGCCCTTACAGCCAATACCAGTCTCCGAAATCGGTGAACTCTGGTCTATGGATCTTATGGGCCCATTTCCACTGAGCGCCCGCGGTAACCAGTACGTTCTGGTCATGACGGAACACTTTACCCGTTGGATCGAAGCGACTGGCGTTCCGGATCAGAAAGCATCTACGGTGGGAGATATGGTGATGAAGCACATTGTAGCAAACCACGGTGTACCAAAGGCGATCTTGACGGATCAGGGACCATGCTTCGAAAGCGATGAGTTTCGAACACGCATGCAACAACTGGGAATCAAGCGCATCCGAACGACGCCGTATCACCCACAAACGAATGGCCTAACTGAGCGTAACAACCGAACGGTCAAAGAATGGTTATCAGCCAAAGGAGGAGACTGGGAGTCTGCGTTGCCACTAGTGTTATTGGCCTACCGGGCGTCTGTGCAGGCGAGCACGAAGAAATCTCCATTTCAATTGATGTACGGTAGAACCCCTCGACTTCCGGTGGATCAGGACATTGGGGTATGGCCAGAGTGCATTGATTCCACTAAAGAATTGGTAACCGAAAGAGAAAGAGCCCAACGAAATCTGAAAGCATCGCAAGCACGCACAAAGGAGAAATCCGCAAGGCAACGGTTCGGCAAGACTAGAATGTTCAACCTAGGAGAACGGGTGAAATATCGAGACCATCGGAACACCGGTGCCAGCGGGCCAGGATCAAGAAAACTTTTGCCTAAATGGAAAGGTCCGTATTTGGTAATATCCAGACGAGGCCCAGTATACACGATCAAGAAGGACGGCGAGACGAAACGAGTGCACGCCAGTGAGTTAGCAACGTGGCACGAGATGCCGGCGCGACGAACCAGAAGATCAATAATCCGGGAGGAAACACCGCGTCGATCGGAGAGGATTCGTCGACAAATGCGAAGGAACCAAGGAACCTCAGAAGGGGGAGGAGTGTTGTATAACAGGCAGTTTCGTTGTGAGTAGTATACTACTCACAAGTAGTGTATTACCCACAGGGGACATTCAGGAGCAAAAGGACAAGCCCCGAACACGACGGACAAGAAGAGACTATCGAAACAGTGTGTACATGATGTGTGAGAACTTTCACCAAGGCGAATGACCACGTACTGTCACCCAATGTATGTGAGTGCATGTCCGTCGTGCAAATGAGTGTACACGTTTGTGGTTTAGTTTTTGACATGACCTATACGGAAGTTTGCGCAATAAACCAACTTGTTGGCCAAGCGTCTTTTGCGGACACAACAGAAGACATCCTTGACGCCGACGTAATGGCAGACAATTGGAGCTTCAATAGACGATGAAAAGATTTTTGAAAGTCTTGCGTCTAGAGTTGGCCTTTACAGAGTCTGCCAAGTGGAAGGCACAAAGTCCGCTGCTAACTGGAATCCAATCTACCAATGCGACTGCGGTCATCGAGTTGAAGACTACACCTACGCCAACTTGACCGGTAATGGCGGCCTTGGAATCACTCAAAGTGTATAACCTGTATGGGATAGACAATGTGGGTACTGTTAGTTTCATGTGTTGACTACCGTCCTGGATTCTAGTCTCCGAAATGCAGCAGGCATCGACGTTCAACGAGTCTAATGTCCGTGCGAGGGTAGCCTGTCGACCTATTTTTGCAATCATTGAGAGCACTTAGCTAATTCGCATTTTAGGTCTAACCAAGGGACGGGACTTATCGACACAGTGTTACTATGATCAAGTACACCCACTGTGGGACCTACGGAGCAATCAAAAATGAGAGGTGATTGGTTTGCGGTAGCATGTTTTCGCCTATTCACCCTGCTGTATGCAACAAATATGACCTGGTCTGTACTGTGGGACGGTCGATTTAGTATGGACTTAACAGTGTTGTAAATGTTCGTGGTCGCGTGTGATATGAGACACTACCAGGACGTCCAGACCTAGACGGGAGACCTAGTAGAGTTCTTAACTAAAGCCTTAGGCTCAAAAGCCTGTACCACAAGGTAGCGGGTGAATGACAGTGCACCAGAACTGGTACTTTTTCCGGGAAAAGATGCTAACCTTTTTTTAATCCCCAACCTGGAGGACCAGGAGAGTAGTTTGTCAGACCTCTACTTATTGGCCTGCCTGGTATAACTGTTGGTGTGGTCACCACATTGTCCAATTTAGCCCAATGGGTCATCGGGATGCGCTAGCCGTCCTACCGCTTCGAGGTTCACTCTCGTTGTGCCAGCGCAGTTAACCTGTTTATGCAAGCCAACTGGCGGAGACAGCGAGAGTGAAATACCAGTTCACGTTCCTCATGTGCACAAATGCGTCAGGTCTGTGTTCCACAATGTACAACTGTGCTCGCACACTGAACTCTTCGTTTAATCGTCATATGGACGTTCTTGCGACGCCCCGGTTGACGGAAATTTGTGAATGCGCTACGTGCTTTTGCTATTCATCAGCAATGTTACGAGCTTTACGTACCTGAATGGGTAAAGTGATTGATAATTTCGAGCGGTCTGCTTGCAACGTCAATGACAGATTCAACGCCGATCCACTTCTGCAACAGTGATTAGCACTCTGAACATGCCCAGTTCATACCATTCAGGTCAGCCAGATCATCCATTTGGTTGAACGTGATCTACATGTTCCCTACGGAAGAATGGCCGGAATTCGAACTTCTATATTGCTTACACGGTCAGCCAACCTTATGCAGACCTATTGGCGCAGATGACGATGGTCAGACGCGGCAAGCTTGTTGACATCGTCGCGAACAGGTTATGCTTCCGAACCGTTGAGGAAAGCAGAATGCACATATGCATTATATACCCTTTTTTAAGCCACGACCGGAATTCTTCCCGATGCATTGGATGATATAAGTTGGCAAAGGCAACTCGTGCCTTTGTATGTCCCTGGTGATACCAGCAGTAGTACAAGCTGACGAGATAGTTAACCGGGTATGCGAAAATCACAATCCCAAGCAGATTGCTTACACCAAAGAAGGTGAGGTCGGATTTTTCTCAGTCTTAAGACAGCACTGCAGTTTTTTTTAAAGATAATCAGCGTTCCATACAAGCCAAGCCGGTCATCCGTCTTGTTCAGCTTGGTTTGCATGTTTTCAGCAGAGGAGCTAAATGAGGTAACGTAATCCGAATACTCATGGGCGGTCACCCTAACACCAGGAAACACCTAAACATCAGGTTCACTGGATTCCTCAAGTACACCTTCCCGAATGTCGCCCGCGACAAAATGTAACAGTAAGGGGGAGATCGAGCATCCTTGACGAACACCGTTGGATATGGTGAACGCCCACAACAATTGTCAACATCCTGTTCTCACTCTGTTGACATTGTGCACATTTGGTGATGTCAACAGGTTCACCTATTTCCGTGGTACTCCCTTGAAAAGACGGCAGTAGCAGAGTACTTGACGAGCAACCGAGTCGAAATCAGCCTTTAGGACTAAACACCACGACCGTCGGCTGTCTGTAATGGTGCTGATACTTTAAGATCCATCGCAAAGTAAAAACGTCGTCAGCACACTCGATCAGATTGTCGGGAAGCCTCCGCATAAGATCTCTGGGCAGCTTCGGCGCGATAGAGTCAAGGCCAATAACTGTGATTGTCGCATGACCTCTTTTTTAAAGGACGTAACTGTTGCTAAGCCCCAGTCGCGAGGCACCTGTTTAGTCTCCCTTATGGAATGGGGAGGTATGATCATTTGGAACAAGGAGAGCTAGAAGAGGAGTGTCCGGAATCGGGACTTTATTGCGCTTCCCTTGTTTAGGCTCTAGAGCTTCTTCGTCTTCCGGCGGAGAATCGTCGAAATTATCAACTAACTATACTACCTCCATCAACCACAGTTGAGTGAGTTGGCTCGAGCCAGTTGTGTTGTTCCTCATGAGCCATCTTTTCCCCATATAGTCTCGCTATCATTTTGTCGATGGCTAGTGCAACTACGAACGAGAGAAAACGGTCTGCCAATTCCCCAATGAAAAATGTCATCTCTTCTGCTCGCTCGGGAAAGCAGTTCTCACCGCCCTTACGCAAATTCTTCGCGTTTCAGTTCATGGTGGTCTTTGTTGTACCCAAAGGCAGCAGACATTAGTTCATAAGTTCTGTTGAATCAGCAGAAGTCTACCTCTATCATTTCTGAAACGCTGCTTAAAATGGACATCTTCACAAGAACCCCGCCTAGCCGTTGTGGTTCTTCCGTTATGCTTGTTTGGATTACTCTGCTATTTTGATCGTGGCAGTTTAGCCATCATTGCTATTTGCTAGGCGTTTTGTTTACCCTCGTTGCTTGATTTCTAACTGGACACTAATCTTTAAACAGATGATCTTCATTTAATACAACGAAAACCTGATTTGGACACTGCGTTACATAACAATGCATTTTTCCTGCAGTTGGTGAGTGACGACCACCATGTCAGTATTTCTGCGAATGTTCCAGCGCATTCATCTCCAATATTCCGGCAATAAACCGACTAAAGATGGATTCTGCTAGAAGCTTTCCAGCGCAGCTCAGCACATCAATCCTTTAATAACTGTCCGTGCTCCGCTTGTTCCGCGCACCTTTAACCACAGACACAACTTCGTTTAGTTGACTGGACGAACGGACCATAGAACTGTTTATGTTGTCAGCGGTCAACGTAACCGTACATCAGCTCGCCTTGTTTTTTCCACCAGTTTTCCTTGATTTGAGGGAGGCCTCTAGTTAGTTGACGACGAGCAGTGTGTAACGTGGTCCGCACTATAAACAACGAACGCTCCGTTTTTTTTTGTAGTAGACCCGATGTAACTGCATCGTTGTTGAACGAGCCGAAACATCTGATACTAGATGCCGACTGTTTCGATGGCTGCCGCCCTAATCTACTCTTCAAATGTTGCCACGTATCGTCAGCGGTAGTGGGTGGCAGAGTCTGAGACGAATGGTGACTGCACGCCGCGAGTGTCCTCGTCTGGGATTTCCAGTCACTTAGCATCCAGTTTTCGCCAATGTTCAAGTGATTTGCAGCAAACGGGTTTGCGAAGCTGAATGAACGCTTCGGTTCCGATCAGTCTGATTCGTGTTGCATTCAACTTGGCGCCTTTACTAGCGTAGCACGTGTTTCATGAACGTGAAGCTGTAGCACAATCATGGAGTGGGTCAGTCCAAGTTGTGTCACACATTCAGCTGGACGCGGGCGTCTGTGATGTTCAACTCTTGAGTAGCACACATGCAGCAGGCGGCCACTGTTCTCATTGGGTGCATCTACGCTACGGGGTTCCAGGACGCCCAGTAAGGTGGCTGAGTCGCGTTGAAATCGCCGGAAGAAGTAATCGATTACACACCGGTATTGATCGGGTTGCGGCTGACAGTTGATCATAGAACTGATCTTTTGTATCATCGGTGTGACTTGACTGGGTCATCACCAATCACTAGGGCTATTAGCTTGAGCTTCTTATTCAATACTGTGGTCTGTGGGACAAACGAAACCAGGTTTTCTTGGGGGATCTCACCCAGAACATCTGTTTCATTTGGCAATGGGGTTTAGCCGTGCCTTGTGGCTCAGTGAATGAGACGTTTATTTCTCATTCTGATGTACTCGAAACTACGTAAAGCCTTTGGTGGAGCACTGCAAGTTTTTCGACTGCGTAGAATAATACGCTGGCGGTCAACCGCTAGGTCGTCGGAGTTTGAAGGTACTTCTCTTCTCCTCCCTTCTTCCATAGCGGTACAGCAATGATAATATGGTGTATATTCATAAGTTCATGCCTGACCGTCTAAACGCTCTTACACATTTAACAGTATGGCATATAGCTCCAGTCTTAGTTGACGCGGCCCTCCGGGTCAACACAGCACTCAGTCTTGACCACCACGCCACCGCACCAGGAAAGGTAAGGGAGTCGCCTGTTAAGTACTCATACAGAAGACTCATAAAGTAATGGCAATTACACGGAACAAACACTCGATCACATTGGGCTTTATTAGGCTGTCCTACTGATGTAATCATTCAGTTGAAAATTTGTCTTGGCAGAGGTTACTCGTGATAACCCAAGTATCGAATGAATCTTCTATTACCGCTGTGTTTAAACGGTTCACTCGTCTGTTATCGAATAACTTTTCTATAAGGTATTCTTACGGCGGACGAAAGTAGTGCTTACTAGTGTCTTCTAGTTAAAGTATGCATTTTCAAGCGATTTTCGGCACAACTTGTAAATTGTGCATCTGCATGCCAGAGATGTGGCGTAAGACACATCAGTGTAACTGATCTTCGACTTCGATCAATTTAGATACACCCCACTAACTATCTTTGCATGTGTTTTGCATTAATCACTGGATGGTTGCAGAACGCCTTTTTCAAACTCCCGTCAGTTCTTTGCAAACCCTTTATTCCTCTCTTTATTTTACTTGTCGCAGCCCCTAGGTTCCTAACCGGGATGAGGTCGAATAGTGCAAAGGTTGGTGGCGTTCAGACTCCCGCCAATTGGACCGCCAACAATTGGCAGCCAAACAGTGTGAGAGCCGGACCGAATAGTGGTGGCAACCAACCCAGCTGGCAGCCTTCGAACATCAGCAACGCCTCGCGCCATCTAGACGGGACCGGCCATACGAACGTGACTGCTTTCAAAGCACCCAACTCAACTACGAGCGGAGCTGATCAGTCTCTGATTACCGGTCAGCAGTGGCTGCTGGTGCAGCCTGTTGCCAGTAATGGTGGTGGCGTGGTTAATCCCAATTTGAACGTGCTCCATAGCCTATTCTCCCAGTACGGTCTAACTCACTTTCACGTGTTGAATCCGTCCGTCGGAAGCGTCTTGATTCGTCTGCAGTCCGCGGAGTGTGCTCTGCACTTGATTCGAAATTTCAGTGATCGACTCTCGGTGGAACTAGTCACGGACAATGAGGCTGTTGCTCATATTCAGCAGCGATTTGGTCAAGTGAGCTAGTCAATTTGCTTGTGGGGTCGGTTTGTTTGCATCGCTCTGTGCCATTCTTAGATTGTCCGTCACATTTCACCCATCGTAATGTATAGCCCACTATATTTTCTTCGGAGTTTGTTCATCCTTCTCCCCTCCAGTTATCTATTGTAGTGTTGCCGCATATTAGCTTTTCAGACGTTGTAACTGTTCCACGGGCTTACAAGTTATTAACCCCGTAGCGAAATTATCTTTTATGTTTTCCACAATACTTTTCCTCCCCCTCAGAACATGAATACTCGTCCAGATCATTACGTTGGGCAATTTAGCCCATCAGGTGAGACGGGTCCGTCATCGCATTGGATGAATACAGATCCGTTTCCATCATCCACCGGCGTTTTTGCATCCAAGAAACCTCCCAATTCGCACAATGGCTCTCGCCTGGGTGTTATGGTATCTGGCATTCATTGATCAGATCTGGCGATGTGTCTCTCTCTCTCTCCCACCTCGACATTCACAATGAGATCTCATCGCGCCCCCTCAACAGTGCTGTGTTATCTGTTCTTTAATAATGTCTTTTATCACTACCGTCTTCCAAACCTGGCGCCCTCCCTCTCGTCTCTGACTTAGGCTCTGCACAAGGCACCATAGTGTATGCCTTGTTTCGCATTTGCATATTCGATCGACTTTCATACGTGACTTAATTGACCACACTTATTCTTTGGCTCATTGCTAGTATGTGTGCCTGGTGTCTTCCTCGCGTCATTGAAACTTTCGTGTTCGGTTTTCGCTCGGACATATTTGTTCTAGAGTTAACTGAATCTATCACTCAATCAATCACACCACTGTCTGTCAGCATCATGCAAACTTGCACCAGGTTGACAACGCTCAATGGGGAACTGTTCTACACCCCGACCACTGCCAAAACAATTTCCCACGCTAGTCTGGACTCGCTTTAGTAGTTTTTCCCGTTGTCTTCGTCCTCCTCTTCTGTATCACTTCATTCGTCACATTGGAACCATTGCCTTCTGCTCACTTTGAATGTGCCTGGTAGTTCTCTTACGATTGGGATATCTTTTTCCGCAATTTTTTCCCTACGTGAACACAACTTCATTGCAGCACGTGTATGTGTTTGTTGTCTTTCATTAGTTTTTGGATTTCATCTTCTTATCTTGCCGTTCAGATGTTTAGCAGCTTTTCGCTTCCTCCATGACGTTTATCATCACTGCGTCCCATATGTAAAATGCGAATCTTGTATTGACACGGTGCATTCACTCATGTAGGGATTCGCGTGTTGTAGCTTCCTCGAATCCAAACATATATCCAGTATTCCTTTTTTGGACTATGAACGCGGTTTCGGTTTTCATTCTGCTACCCGCAGCTGATTGCTTTTTGTATCTCCCGCTGACGTGACAGCCGTTGATCAGTTTCCCCACCCTCATTAGCTGTGATCTCTCTCGGCGCTGTTTACAAATTCCACTTATTAACCGGTGCAGTGCAATTTTTCCAATCGTCATTTGTGTGCCACCTACCTCGCAAGTTTATCCGTCCCTCCATTCCCGATTTACTCATCACGTAATCTTCTGTTTTGTTTCCTTTATTATTGCCCACCAAAAAGCTCCATATTTCTCATCAGCAACCTCTGGCTGCCATTTTTTCTGCTGCTAGGCAGCTGCCATACGACTTTTCTGGCATATGACTCGTTTTATTCCCACTGCTTCTGTATGCTTGTCTGGAAATTGGCTGAAACCCAGCTGTTTGCGTTCGTATTCTCTGTATCACAATGTAGCTTAGCGAAGCGACTAACACATCGATCAGTGGTATCTGTCTGTAATTGCACATACGTGTTCTCATTGGATTGTCTTCGTTTTGCGGCACACCGATCAGTCTTTCCGACATCGCATCATGCACAAAGGGATCAAAATTGTCGTATTCCTTTCTGGATCGAGTTCTTGATTGCATTTTCTTTCATTTAAGTGACAGGCAAAGTAATCCTCTTTGTCTTTTACGCATCTACAAAAACATGTCAGCAGATCTGTTCAACCTCGTTCAGTCCTACTTCACCAATGGATCTATCTGTTGATGACCCACTGCTCTGTTTCAGCGCTTGCGCCTTAAATTGATTCCGGTGCCGAACAGGATTGCAAAACTGACGATTAGATTAAATGAATCCCAGTCGTCTGCCGCGCATTCATACTCCATACAAACCATGTATGCTATTTTATAATCGAATCATGTGTTGTTACTGTATTTGCTAATCTTTACGTTTGAAGATGTCTTCACTGTCTCTGCTATTTTCTCGTACCCTTTTTTCGCCAGCATGTGACTGTATGCACACTTCCCACTTTTTTGTTCTTGTGGCCCCGTCTATCCCTCCTGTGATCTGGGTGTGATATGATGTAATAATACCTTCTGGTTCGCTCATCACATTCGCTGTTTGCGCCGCCATTGTCTTTGCCCTAGCTTCTCGTCATTCCTGAGCTCTAAGTCGATTTGGGTGCATCGACTATGCGGAATCTGATGCAGTCCACCGTTCCAGGGATCTGGTACTTCATGTGATCCTTCCTCATCCCATATTCGTGCCTGTTAAAACGCTTTATCAGCGTCCGTCATATCATCCATTAGACGTGCCTCCGACGACGCAGTGTCTTGCCAACTCGATCCCTTCCCTACTGTCTACATCGCTATCGATCTTTGTAGATTTTGGACCTAACTGACTGTGAAACCACTCACTACTGGAATAACTGGGCCCACCCAGCCCGTTGTTCTGCAAAGCAGTTTACGGTTAGTTTCCCTCTAAGTTCGGGGGTTTATACACATATCCTTTTCTTAGTGAAACTGCGTTGTGCCACGGTCATAAACTCTATGATCGGTATGTGTTCTTCCGTTCCCTGCAGCACCATGCTCTCTTTCAAGATGTTTATTTACGCGCTTCCCTTCCACACAATCCTCAGTCATCCCTGGTTGTACGGCGCGCTTCAGCACGCATTTTCTGCATACGTCGCAGATTTAATTCTGGCACCATGCCAACACTTTTCCTTCCAATTATTTCCAAATGCTTACCCCCGTGGACTAAATTCATTGTTACTTGTCGAACATAGAAGCTTTTTCGCACATTCACCATTTTTATGCATAATTCGATACCCCCACCCCACGTTTCGTTTTGCAGTCCGCGATCCTTTTCAACCTTTTGTCCGTTCCACTCATTTATCTGTGTACCTCTACCGTGCCATCTAATAAGACACCAATTGCGAAGACTTACAAACCGGTTTATCGTCATCTTTCCAAACTTAAATACTCCAACTGCCTCTGATTTTTGTCATTTGGTCTCCGGCCTCTGATTGTTTACTTCAACACCAGTTTGCGATCATTATGTCTTAGTTTGCCTTGTTGATGCACCTTGCTCATCTATTTTCCTGCATATGGTGGCTAACGGCCGAGTTGTTGGACACTGACCAGCAATAACTCCCTGAATGCCATCGTTATTGTCGGGTAGTTAGATGTACTGGAAAACAGCACTTGTCAGGGCCATCTTCCTTCGTTTCGGCCCACAAGCCTGTTTCCTTTTGTCATGTATGGTTTCCGCGATGACTCCTACTCATTTGGGCCATGAACGAAACAGTGTACCGTTAATATGTGCGTGTGAGTTGATCTTTTTCTAATCACTCAGTTCGTACCCACATCGTCCTTGTTCATTTCAACGATCTCCGGGTAGAAGAGGTTCACAGTAAACTTACTCGTATTCAGCTCAGTGATTATGTTGCCTTACGAAGTTGGATTCTTTTCCAAACACGTCTCTTATGCTGGGGACGTCTAGGATAAATTTTTGTTGAACTGTGAAATGCTGCTGGTTATTGTGCCGTGAACATATGGTCTGCGTCTCTCTATAGAGCATTCTGGTTGACTAAATGTGGTTGGCTGTGTTGCTATCGGTTTCTTTTCCAACGCGAGAAACGTTGTCTCGGGTAAACGAATTGCCCAACTGTGTACTGGCCCTGTCAGTTTGCCTACAGTTGCTGCCGCGTCACAGGTGCGCTGGATATTGTTAGGTTGTCACATTTCTGTAAGCAGGCTCAACTCAGAACATCATAGGCTGCTCGTTACTGAACTTCTCTGGTGACATGTGTACGCACCTTTTTGCTCTTGTGACAACTTGCGATCGTTTAGCGATGATTTGATTGTAGCGTTATGGTCTCTAGTGCCTCAGACTGTCTTGAAGGCTTCCGAACGCCCAGTTTGTCATGCTTTGGAAGCGTCCATCACGATCCTGTTCGAGTTGCAGTTTAGAACACGTGGAACTGCGGTCCATGACACGCGGACAGCCCAGCGTAGAATAAGAACATCATCATCATAGACAGCAATACATCAGCGGTTCACACTAATGCTTAACTGTCACACAAC
>QNGE01000983.1:83093-104770 GCA_008508345.1 Paragonimus westermani | reverse complement strand
GAAACGTTACCGTTGATTCTGTTGGCCCACCGCTGTTCGCCGCAAGGGACAACGAAAAAGTCGCCATTCGAGCTAATGTATGGGCGCGTGCCACGCTTGCCAGTCGATCAGGAGACTGGATTATGGGGAGACCGACGGATGAGCACGCGTGAATTAGCGGCATCTCGGAGATCTGCCAACCGAGACTAGAAAAACACACAAGAAGCTTCCAAGGAGAAATCAACTGCGAGGTTATCGGGTCGGAGGACTGCGTTTGAACCTGGATCTAAGGTTAAATACCGAGACCGGCGGAGCGCGGGGGCAACAGGACACGGATCTAGGAAGTTCCTGGCAAAGTGGAGAGGACCGTATGTAGTAGTTGAGCGTCGTGGCCCAGTGTATCTGATAAAGAATGAGAAAAGTAAACATCGAGTGCATGGAAGCCAGCTTTGTAAATGGTACGACACTCCGATCAGGAGAGAATGCACACCAGGTGTGTCAACAGCACCGAGGCCGGCACGCAGATGGTCGAGAAAACGAAGAGAACCTGAACACCTTTTGTTACGACTGGAACAATCTTTGTGGGGGAGGAGTGTAGTGGTGATAGACGGTCGCACATACTACTCACCACTATTCAGTAGCCGCATGGATCGAAATGATCGCGGAATAAATACGGGAGAGATACGGGAAGGACCATTGGAAGGCAGAATGACATAGAATGGCTTTCGCCACATGACGGAACTAAGACATCGTGTCCAAAGCGACTGGAGCATCCTCAGACGAGTGTGGCGTGCAAATGAGTGTTTCTGTTCGTAGTCCCGTTGAGACGCTTAAGTCGTGTATTGGTTTCCCAAATAAACAACCTCTGTGCCATCCGCCTGCTGAGTTCACAACACGTGGACAACCGACCGGATTTGAGTTGTGTCATCTGAGTGTGACGTGCGACGGACTATGGAGGTTTTCTGTCTTCACGTGTAGTTATGACTCTGATCGTTCACGTGACTTCATCCACGTGTACTTCATTTTGGTGGTAATTGAAGTCTACATAATGTACTCCCAACCCATGTCCATATACATGAGCGAAATTGAATCTGGCTTATTTCATTGATGTTCTAAATAGGACACGGAAGTCCAACATGATTTGATCAGAATAATTGGAAACGCCATGTTGTAGGTTCTGGCGGTGAAACTAACAAGACGATGGTTACTTAGTTGACGCAGGTGTATATCTCCTTAGGAAAGGTAAATGTCTCTGGGGATTATCAGTCATCAAATTTAGTTATCACAGGTCTGATTGATCCTACAGTAAAGAAACTAAGGTAACTATACAGTTGTAATATACTTTGTGAAGAGTTCGTGCATCGTGTTCTCGGCGAAATTGCATCTGCTCTGACCAAGTGACCCACTGCCGACCATTTTTAACTTGACAGAAGCATAAACGTTTGAAACGTATATATTGGCGTGTCCAACTATTCTTACAAGAAACAGACCTTTCGCCATACGGCATCAATTACATTTACAAAATAATATATCATGAGTGGTATGCGATAACTCGGAAAAATTCACTTGTACACGTCCGGCCTCGTGGATGCAGCCAGCCTTTAGATACACGTATCCAGTGTGCCTCAGCCCTATAGCCTTTTAGATGAACAGCCGATACTGTAGTCTGAGGTTAGGGGCTCATTCACGATTGTTTTCTGCCAGCTATCTCAATCTCATTGGAGTCTGTGAATCGGATCAACTGTCAGAAACACAGCAAAACAGAGGAAGCAAGCCGTTTTTCGCCTGATGTTTGCATTACGATAAGAAGATTGATTTGACCTTCGCCTTTTACGGTTAATCCAAGTTTGACCTTGAAGGTTTAGTTCGATTTGGTCACATCTATACATGAAAATGCTGGGCTTCTAATGGGAAAAACTAGTAAGCAAAGTAACTGCGAAGGCGTTGAGTTCTTACTGCGGCGCAGTTAGCATAAACCAATGTAGTTATTCACACCGGTAAACGGAGCATGTGTCTCAGGAAAAGTGCAAACAAGCAATCGCTCTCAGATATGACAGGAATACCGAAATATTGGAGACAAAACTTTGACACCGGTTCCGGTCAGCCACCAACTGACCACAGAAAATAGACAGATTATTTCAATAAACTACCTTTTACGCACGATGCACGTTAACTGATCGTGTACAGTACATGGGGACTAAATATGCTTGATCATCTGCATTGGGCATGATGGTCATAAGCCGTCCAAAACACACTTAAGTGTCCACGTAAATCCACCTAGTCGATCACTCAAGGACATTCTATTATGTGAATTTTGCATCACAGTGCTGTGGCGGCCACTGAGACAAATCAGAGACGACTAGCGCGATTTGCAGACTGGCGTAATGATCACCAAGTCCAGCAGTGTTGTCGTTGTGGCCATCAGTCTTCAGCGCTCTGCAGTGCACAAGTGGTATGACTGATTTGGAAGTAAATTTGATCGGACCGTTGAAACCTTGGTGACAGGAAAAGTCAAGAGATATTGAGTTTTCAGTTGCAGATGGAAGAACCGACTTTTCAGTTAAGAACAGAATGTGGTCAAAAGGACTATCTTGACATTCTCGCGTTAAAACTGGATTAGACATGATATTCGTTACACTCCAAGGTGATTTTGGTCCTATTTTACTTTCTGTTAATACGAAGAGGATTATGGTCAACAACAGATTTTTCCGTTCACGTGAGAGAATTGTGGTAGAAAAAAGCGTTTGCTTCGCTGTCGATCAACATTGTGCATTTTTAAATGCATTACTGCGTAATATACCACTAACTCACCAATTTTATTGGACCCCTTCTCACAAGGAACGTTCTCCTGGTTTCTGGACTGTCTTCTGTTGAAACATAACTTACCTCTTTCATTTCAACAGACGTTCGACCAACGTTCGCACCCTGGACACCCTAGGGTCATAGCCCAAAACACACGAAAACTGAAAATAGACGAGGAGTTTGTTTAATATAAGCCGATTAACATTCATAATTGATTTCAGCTTTTGTAGTCCAAAGAAGTTCCAGCAAACCTTTCTCAAAAAGAAGCATTGGACATAAGTTTCGCCCTTCTTAAAGCTAGCCGATATTACACAGTGTTGACACGACCTGGAGTTGAACGCCGATAACACTTTCAAAAGACAACCGTATTGACTACCGTGTCAGTGACCTTAGTATGCACCGCCGAATTATCAAACACAAACGCTCGGCTATATACACTTATCAGTAATGTCCAGCTTACCCGATCACCTAGCGAACGGGCACAGTAGTAAATGTGGCAACCCCAGTAGGTTTGAACTTGCATACCAAAATGTGCATATTAGTGGAAAACTACATATGTTGATGTAATGCTCTGGGATTAAGCATAACGAACTTCAGTGAGATGACTCAAGCCAGATTTCAAGTTCGGCATCTTGGTGAAAACGCAACGGCAACCAACAAAACGGCATCCCAATGGAGTGGAATTTAAAGTGTCAAAGATTGGGTCAAACTTCACGGTACAATTGAAGCGTTCACTTACAATCACTGCACCCGTCCCACTTCGAATGGAGGTCAGACGGACCATAACACAGATCTCTTGCATTGGCCCCTGTTAACTTCCGGATAAGGAATTCCGCCTGGCCTTCGGGAATAGAAACCGATTCGACATAGCAACCACGTCATACGGCCTGGGCACACAAAGAGCGTACGCAAGCCAGTATCATCACATCATATTAGGCCCAGGAGCTAGGGCTTCGGCAACAAAATCCGGAGTCCGAACCAAAGGGCTTGCCAAACGGACACGAGGCCTGGCCGATTTGGGTGAGCGAGTGAGCGCAACACACAACTGAAGCGAGAGGCAGGTTAGTAGGCTGTGTCTAGGGTGGGAGTGTACATGCACTTCCAGTCGGGTCGCTCGGCCCCAACGTCCGAGTGTTTAAGCCACCATGGCCCATAGCCGACAGAACGTAGCCACTGCCGCACGCTTCCGCAACCGTTTCAGTGCTTGAAAAGCATCGCTGAACTGGGAACCACCATACATTGGTGAGCCCAATTGGGCAAAGTAAGAATACGATATTTCCCTAACGGATTCGGCGATCACGATGGTTTTATTCACCAAACGATGAATACCAAAACGCTGCGTGCACGAACAAAACAGATTTACAAATCACTAGAAAGCTCACCCAAATCTAACGATTTCCCCATAGAATCCGGGACATCCGTGACGGAATATAGCCATGCTGTGGAAACAACAACCGTCACATGGTACCTCTCAGTCTTGTAGACTTGATACCGATCCATTTCGTTCCACTTCTTGTCAACATGTTTCATTCGATCATGTTATCCATATATCGGTGCCGTGATGAAGACATCTTGCCGCATTATCGAGATCGGCGTGGACAGCTTGTTCGAAAATGTTCTCCGGATTGAGATGCTTTGTCCTCTGGAACTGTGCTTCATTCTGAAATGTGATTTGTTCAGGATTCGAATGGCACTTAGTTTGGCTCGATGCAAAACATTCGTATCACACGGTGTTTGGTAGGTGATTACGAACTAGGATAAGATGTTGACGCATGCGGGTACTGGTCGAACTGTGCTGAGTGAGGGGCTTGACATGTCTGTTATATGCATTATGTTTGTTCGTAAACTGACTTTTCTAGGAGTGTACGGACCTCCAGTGTAAATGTTTCTGATGGCGGTTTAGAGTCAATGCTTTCATTTCACTGAAGGCGCACCGGACTTGTGGGCGCTGGGGCTGACCAGACCATTCTTTATTTATCTCTTTGATTCCTCTTACGTTGAATTAGGTTGTATCACACTGTTCTAAGTTCAGTTTAGTTTGCCGGACAACAGCCGCGTACAACTGGGTTTGGACCCATTTACCATGCTAGAACCAGATCACACTGCTGGAACACAAAAAGAGAACGACGTGGCAGCAATCTGACAACTGAAGAGTGTATTGAACTGCTCTTCATTTATGCAGCCTGCGGTGAACGTGCGTACCAGACAACTGGCAAGTTTACCGCAAGACATGCGGGTACGAGACCGTTTTCTAAAAGAAGCGGTCAACCGCATATATCAACAGATGAGTGTTCTGTTAGCAAGGATCTACGACATTTAAAAAAACTGCTTCCAATAAAATTAACCGTGCGGGTCACTCAAGAATGTAATGCTTTGAAGCCCACTGTACGCAGGGTACTCAAAAGATACGACTATGGGCCGTACCGGAAGGTCCGATTACAAAAGCACTGGTTGTCGGATGCGGACAAACGTCAGTCATTCTGCACGCGGTATTTATCAGAAAGGGATTGTTGTGACAACCTACTCGATTCGCTGCTTAAACAAACCGCGACACAATAGATCTGACAGGGGACCAGTCCAAACGTCGCGTTAAAGATACAGGATCAGGATTGGGCGAACAGTCTCATTGGTGCGTCTCCCGTTATTCACTCACTTCTCTGTTCCTTATCTCACCAATTAACTTACAGTTTGTGACTTTGCATGTTTCAATAGGTCAACCAATGACAGACTGTGATTCCTTCAATACTGTTGTACACCCGTAAATTCGTCTTCTTGTCTCGTGTATAACAACTGCTTACTGAGACCAGTAGTGACGTCTTCTTATTGTTTGTTTGGGAGGTGTCAATTCAAGCAGGCTATTCGAAGTATCTAATTCTGAATAATACAGGGATTCACATTCAGCAGTACTTACTGACGAAGCAATATCCTGTCTGAATCAGTTCGTACAGAAGCCTCATTTTCGGCACATCAGCACCACCATCAGTTTGCTCCAGTCCAACGTCAACATAACCGAAAGCTTCTGGTCTAGGCGCGGCTTGTTTGAAGATGTATTATCAAGTCTTTTCTTTTTGATAAAAACACCACAGATCAAAATTCCCATTCGCGTAATCATTTCAAAACCAGAACACTCCTGTATTAACTTGCTGTAGCAGAGTGTACTACTAGCGTCAAAGCGGATGGGGGTACTTGAATACGTCTGGTTTCAACAGGATGGCGCAACATCACTTTATACACTATGTGTACCAGACTATCTGCGTGACTCGTTTGGCCAACGACGTATCACTGGCGGCGGGCGAAGAGGGTGACTTGAACACACATCAGATATTGCTCTACCGGACATTTTTGGAGCCACCTCGAACAGTCTCGACAGAGAACGTCCACAAGAACGGGTAGAACTCAATATGGCTATTATCTTGGCCACTAAAACAGTCTCTCTCCTAGGTGCCCCTCATGTGTACATGCTATGATCCGAGGAATGAGTGTAAGTAGCACTACAAATATAGGCCCTCGCATAAGGCCCCCATCTACAACCGTTAGTTCATGCCACAAAACGTATAATAGTCGTACCATACTAGCGGCTGTTACATATGCAGTACCGAACAAATTGCTTAGTCGGCCACCCTCCGATTGGCCGTGACTGACCTTGCTAACTTACTTGCCTCGCATTTTATTGGCCACAATTCCGGGTTGTTTTGGCTATCAGCATACGCCATTAAATCACTAGGACGTGGTGTGTTAACACGTGTTCTGTGTCTCTATTCAAGCTACGAGCTTTGTGCGACTACTACTGCTGCATCGTGTCACTGACTATCGAGTCTTATTATTGTTTGGCGACTGGAGAAAAATGTCTATACTGTTACATTTACCCGCACAGCTTTGGTGTACTGTGTGTGAAAAGCCATCACTATCTTTTTGGAGCCGTTGAAAGTAGATATTTTTGGACTATTTAAACTTATTACCTGTGTTACAACAAAATATCGACCTCTCAGAGACCCTTAAAACCAAATTACTGCGACAGTTTCTCGGCGATTAGGGCCAACGACATTTTGATGCTCTGAGTGATTTGTAGGTAACACGCCAAAATACTTGCACTGCGAGATACTGGTTCACGAAGTTCCATCAAGCTGCAGGTGAGAGTATGAATGATTTTATTGTCTACATTCGACAAGCTATGCCTGATTTCCGCCACAACGAGATTTCTCCTACCATATTCGAAGAAGAAAGACCTCTACAGTGTTTGATTTCGATATCCAGAGCAAGCACTTGGAAGATTACTGTTAGATGAATCTACTTTAGCCTGGGATAAAGTTTGCGCGATTGCTCGGCAGCGGGGAAACGTTACTAGCAAGTTGACCACGTTTTCACAGCAGATGTACACAGATGCTGTTCAGGCTATTACCAAACCAACTGATAGGTCACCGGAAACCTCAAACAAATTACACACGTGCTATGGATGCGTAAGTCACATTATTCGGCCAACGAGTACCACCGTAGGCAAACAGTCTGCCACGTGTGCGGAAAAATTAGACATCTGGTTCGTGCCTCGCACAAAAGTCTACCGGCTACCAGAGTCTGAACCGTCAACAAAACCAGCAGAGTCCGTCGGTGGTGCCACTGTAGGTAAGCCCGTTTGCGATGACTGATAACTATTGTCATCCCCCACCCTATTTTTTGCAATTGGGAATAGAGAGGCAACACATTCTTATGAAGTGGGGCTCCCGTAGCTACAATAGGTGTTGCATCTGCCGAAACTTACCACGTGTTAATCGACCTTGTGCACGTATATCGGACAAAGCTGATTCCTTTACTGGAAAATTGCACTATCAGTATCCAGCATGGCAGTGAAAAGCGAAAATTACCAGTGTACCTAGTGGCTCCGGATTGCTTTAACTTGCTGGGTCAGGGTTGGATCAAATGTCTGCCAGGTGAAGTAGATTCCGTAAAAGTCGTTGCAGGATAGTCGAAACTTGGCGTTAAGGAAATACAGGTGGATTCGGATACCAGGTTACCTTATGAGGTAAGTTGGCAGCCATTAGCTCTACAGGGAACCGGTCTGCCTTGCAGTTGGACGACGGCCGCATTGTGTGTTGGCATTCAAACCATATCCGACATCGCACCACGAAAATGCTTGAGCCGAGCGGGCTGACGGAAAACGCTGATACACAGACAGATCTAGGGTAGCTTGTTCGAGACAAACTACAACCACATATACGCCAGCATAACTCCGACGGTCAGAACGTGTGCTGAAACTGGCAGACGGATATCAACTTTAGACTTACCATGTTCGGTAAGAGGGGGAGTGGTGACCGTGATCCATGGCCTAGGGGTAAAACGCTTGGACTACAATCTGCCGCATATTCACGGATTATGTGTTCAGTTCTCCCGCATGCGTGTTGCTGATGGGACCCCACTAGATCGAAACAGCTGTCCACTACTTTGCTGGCGGTCACTAGGACCAACTGTTTGTAGGGAGAACGATGTTCCATATGCAGTGCCGAACCACTTGGTTTACTTGCCCGCCATCTGATTGACTGCCTACTTCTTTCGCATCATATTGGATATAATTTCAAGTTGTTTTGGCCGTCTGCACACGTAATTGAATCAATAAGACGTGGTTTGTTCACACATGTTTTGTGTCTCTACTCGAGCCACAGGCCTTGTGCATCGACTAACGGTGCACCGTGTTATCCAATGCTTATTCTTATTAGTGACGCGTGCACAACAGATATAATTTAAGATGAGACCCAACTGTGAAAAGTCAGGGCTTCGGCTGTTTGTCACTGGTTCGAATCCAGCCGAAGCCCTGACTTTTCACTGTTGGGTCTCATCTAAAAGTCCAAGTCTGCCACACTACTTATTAGATCTAATTTAAATAACTGGTATGCCTTTTGTTTAAATTTTGCCACCTGAACGAACAGAACAGTCTGTTCAGAGTCGCCCCGTCTGTTTCTAGATAAGACACACTGTAGAAATCGATGTTGAAGCATTTGATTCACCATCATACTAACTGCTTCAGTTCGCCCTCAAGAATTTCAATTTCTGTTTGGTGTTCTCTCAACAAGAATTCAATAGGTCGTTTAAGGGGACACTTGTGAGCACACATTTATTCCCAGCGTTGGTTGTCTTAAGTAAGGTGGCACCGGATTACCAAGTTGTTCATTAACTGTACAAAATGTTGAGGGCATATTTACCTCTGCACCATTTGGTAGCATGTATCTTCATTTCAAAATCACAGTCAGTTGAGTTGGTATCACAAGAACCTTTCCCGTCCAATGTTTTTGAGTTATTGCCGCAAATAGAGGGGACTTCGCTCAGCTGAAATTTTTCCGCCGTCAGGGAAGAATGAACGTACACAACAAGCCCATATTTCATCTGAAACGGTTCCGCTTGTAGTCTCATTGATTTTGTGCAGGTGGAAATAATATGCCTGCTCGTATGTATCTGAGTGTGTTGTGGTCAGCAGAAAAATTGCACTGAACGGTGTAGAATGAATATAGGCTAATAGATGATATGTAGAACGATAGTGACATGCAAACATAACAGTATGGATAACTGAATATACTGATGCAACATTCCAAACGATGTCCACATTGGTTGACTTATGGAATTGGGTAGCATATGTGGTTAGGAAACGCCTACTGTGTATTGTCTTTTACCTATGTGTCAATGGACTAGTCTTAGAACACTACAGTGAATCAGCTGCTACCGCAGAATTGGGCCATGTGTTTCCATGAATTGATTCGATACGTAAACAACTGTCTCTCTAGTGGCCTACTTATCCGACACTTAATTTCAACGAATTGCACCGAAATCGTTCGTCCTTATTTAGTGGGTAGAGAACTGACAGAGACTAACGTTATGTGCAGAGGTATAATTTGCTTCTGAGGGTGGAACACATTCGGTAACACAGCGACCCTCAGAAAGCGTAATTGTGAATTTCTCATCGCGACCACTCAATATGCTTCTGAGGGTCCTCACCGAAAAAGGAACAAAGCATTCTCTTGAACTGCGAATCTCCTCTAGTAGCCCATCTGTGAACATTTTCAGCCGGCACTTAATTCATTTTAAGATAAAGATGACAGGTATATACATTTGTTCAGAGATTTTGGTGGCTTGGGAGGCTAAATTAAAAAAAAAAAACAATCATAAGGGGAAGGTTGTAAAACATCACCATACTGTTCGCTACGCTTGAAGGATTAGCAGGCCAACTTAAATAAGTCATTTAGGTAACCACAGTTTTCCTTGATATCACTTTCGGTTGTCTCGGTGTCAAGAGGTCACAACTGAACTCCCCAAGTTTCAACGGTGAACGGCGTCGCACAGTTAGTACACGCATGGGTAGACTGAGAAACACAAAGACTGCTTGACTCCCACGGAGTGAAAGGATACAGACCATCCGGGTGCAGAGAGTAACTGAAACTAGCTCCCTGCACCCAGTTGCCAGACTGGCGGGGATGCAAACTAACAGGCACGTGGTGAGCGAGTGGATGGGCTCGTGCGATAGAATTGATTTTTTTCTCCCATGGTATGGGTTGTGACCGTTAGCTAACTTTTCCACAAGGCCCATGGTTGCTATCATCATTTTGCGACTCAAGCACACTTAATTACTTGGCCTCTGGTTGCTCAGGGCTTGTGTATTTAAAGTTCTAAAAACCCTCCCCCACGGAGCATACAGCTTATAATTAATCTGATTTACCAAAAATGATAAACAACCTAGCCAGTGTAAATTTGCACTGAGATGTGTCGTTGCCCCTTCTCACGTACCAATACTGAGTTTGGTCCATATCTGCTGAACAGTGAAACAAACATTAACATGTAAGAGCAAACGATAAATAGCAGCCTGATGAATAATTCGTATGTATCATTGATCACAATTGTGCGTTCCTCGAGAGTTGTTAAATGTCAACCAGGACAGCATTTAGAACAACGACAAAATGTGGTAGAAGCAGAAAGTGGTTAGTTCGATTCTTTGACAAATATCTCGAAAAAGTTTGGTGAAGTGAAGCGGGCAGTACTCAGTTTTTATTGTAAAGTGTTTACCGGTCTTACTTAAGCTACCGGTCGACGTATTCTCCAAATCACCCATTCTCAGTGTCCGTTCCGATCTCGACCACCCACGGAAGTGGGGTTAAATGCAGTTGGTCTGTATAAAACCGTACCCAGCTGTCAGCACAATTGCCAACACATCTTCACACCGCCCGCATGAAGTCACTTTTGCACATGACCCATTTCTGTATCACCCAAAGCTAGAATGGAATTGCAATGGTTTGCCATCTACACCAAACACCAATTGCCACGCCTTGGAGCCTGTGATCGATCGATTACTCTGAGTGTTCCGACCCTGCTTTCGGTTGTCACGGTATCCGTCAGACTGTTTCTCGGATGGCTACCGTTCTGACACCCGAGCCGGTTCGTCTGAATTATCGAGTTGTCCGGATGCTGGCGACGACCGAAACCTACGCCAATCTGAATGGGTCGTTTATCTATCCAGAGACAGATGACCGGTTTGTTGTCTGTGTTCTCCGTGTGGTATCTACGTCGTACGAGCTGATCCATGCATTCAGCACGTCCATAGGTACGCATCTGGATTTAAATCGGGAGAAAATGCAAGCCACATTAGCTATTGCACAGTACACTCCTGGATAAAATTAGCCAACTGCAGATGGGGTTTCATAAATTCCGTACTCACTCCGCTAAGATTTTACGTACGTGCGTTCGATTATTCGACTAGTGCTTTTTTGAATTACCGATTTTCGCTCAAGCTTCGTCTGGTACTGCATCAATTTGGACAAAAAGATCGCACACAGTGCATCTTAGCCCCGAAAACGACACTAGTTTCACTTTTGTTTACAAACAGAGGATTGATTCACCTTTGATGAAGATGATCATTAAGAACATTCATCGAACTGTTTCTTACATGCTGTGTATAGTGTCCACGATATACCGTCGCTTTATCTGTTGACATGCCTTCGAGGTATCCTGTAGTTTAACCTATCTCTTAGGTTGAAACCAAATGGATCGATTAAAATGTCGGGTCGTAGTTTTACAGCGAGCATTTATGACGAAAAACAAATGACGTCGGCCACTTGATTGTATCCATTCCCTAATTGTGCACATGCGAAGTCATGCCAATCAGTGACCTGATTAATGGACACAGTTGATTGGGTCGAAGCCTGCTGGACACGATCGATGGTGTGTCGATTCATCAATGCAACATTGGTCAAACAGCACAACATTCTTTCATTTTCCTTAACCGAGTCTTTAGGCTACAACTTCTTTGACATTTGCCACTGCATGTTGTTTTCGTTACCTTGGTTTCGGCTTGATGATGCTGGCCACTCAAATCCCGTTGTGTCTCATTCCTTTTAATCTCCTTCCTCCAGTTGGTTCGTAAATGAATGTCACTCCTGCGAACTAGGCTGTCTCCAGTTCTGAGTTCCTGCACATTTTTGTACCGCCACTGGGTGATATATTTGTTTTTTCCCTAATTGGTTACAGGAAACCATCCACTATAGGTATAAGGGTTATTTTTCTGGGACCGACCTAACTCTAAAAATCAATCCGGTTCGTGTCTACTATTGGCGTGTTTCATTCCTCTAATAGCTAGAAATATAAAACTAATTTACTTTGTTCAGATTTGGGCAAAATCTCATTGGTTTCTTTTCTGGCTGCCCAGGCTTCCATCCTGATTGGCTATGATGTGTGCCAATCGGTTTGCAAACTAAAATCCTGTTCACCTTCTAATCGTCAGAACTCCCAGTTGGTAGATCACAGGTCATCGTCTAAGATTACATTCCAACATTCACTGTCGTGCGAAATGAAATTTTCATCAAGTTATCATTGACTATGAGAGTGTTCTCTGCAGATCATCATTGGAGAGTGGCCAAAATAGCTCACCTGTGATCAGATGGTCGTTTACTGTCAGTTGGAACAAGTTTGTTACAACCTTCCACCAAGGTCCATCACACATCGTGTTCTAGTGAGGACAGACGGTCACACCATACTACTTACACCATTATTCAGTTCACTAGGTTCGCCTGCCTCCACCTCGTTGACCGTCGAGGCATTTTCTGCTAGCAATTGTCGAGCTACATCGGCCAGCTGTTCCAGCGTCATGAGCTGTGTGATGAGAGCAACTCTGAGCTGATCCCAGACTGTTGGTGGCACCTCGTCCAAGAACTGTGCCGTCAGCAGGCGTTGTTCTCAGTCTTGGTCCAAATGTGGCAGGAATCTTGACAACGCTGCCCGCAGGGACATGGCGTAGACCGGAGCGTCGCCTCCTGGTCCAAGCCGGGCGCCCTTGAACCGCCTCATCGCCACCTGGCAGTCGGCGGAGGTGTCGAACCCGGCGATCAGCGCCTCCTTCGCGGAGGCCCACTCCAGCTTCGCAGGGTCCCTTCGCGCTGCATCCAGCAACGCCTTCGCTCTGCCCTTGAGCAGCATCCGCAGGGCCGCCAGTTTCGCCTGGTACGCCTTCATTCCGACCGCTTCCGCCACGTCCTCGAAATCCTCCAGGAAACTCCGAACATCCCCATCCTCAAACGGCTGTGGCCAAGGGATCTTCATTCTCGTATCCTGGTCACGGCGACAATTGTTGGGAACTCAGCAGGCGGATGGCACAGAGGTTGTTTATTTGGGAAACCAATACACGACTTAAGCGTCTCAACGGGACTACGAACAGAAACACTCATTTGCACGCCACACTCGTCTGAGGATGCTCCAGTCGCTTTGGACACAATGTCTCAGTTCCGTCATGTGGCGAAAGCCATTCTATGTCATTCTGCCTTCCAATGATCCTTCCCGTATCTCTCCCGTATTTATTCCGCGATCATTTCGATCCATGCGGCTACTGAATAGTGGTGTGAATAATATGATGGGACTGTCTGTCCTCACTACACTGTCAGTTATCGTAGTGTCGTGCTGCATGTCGTTGGCACATAGCGCAGTTCCATATGTAACTGTGTATTCGACTTATCGCACATGGCCGAAATATTGTGCCTCTTTTCTACTTCTGCATTTGTTGACTCCTAACTAAGCACGATGGATGTTTTCCAACATTTATAGGTGGAGGAATTTCAGAGTAAGAATTTTGACTCCTTTGAAAACAAAGCCATTATAGACAGCCCACCCATTGAGAAACTAAAAATTGCTTCACTTCTCACGGCATTTATCTTCTTTCTTCAGACCGTCTGCGTACAACCACTCCACCAAATTGCGCATAAGTTAGGTTGTCTGCTTTATGCTACTATATACCCTTCAGACGGTTGATTATTGTTGAACCATATCAGTTTCCCCTGGCTGTTGTTGACTTCTTCCAGTTTGTGACAAATACACATGAGACACTGTGTTCACAATTAACACCTGCGTTCCAGGTCAGTGGACCTCACCAACAGTGCGTTTTCGTAAACGGATCAGCATTTACTACAGACCTCTTGGCTCAACGTAACACCCCTTGTCTACACCAGAAACGAGTGGTTTATGATCTGCCAATAGTATATTAGCTAAAACACCCCATGGCATACACTCTTACTGGACCTTGTTTTTTATCTGGGCCTACCACCTCTCGGTTTCTGTCAGTGGTTAGGTGTGAAGGTCCTCCTAGTCGTATTGCTTCATTCAAACAGTCGGGGCCCAGGAACAGAGATAACTTGCTGGATTTCTTGATAACAAGTGTTATTTGACTAACGTTATCCATTGATATTACAACTTTCTTGTTAGCGCTCCCAGATGACAGCTAATTTAAGAAATCTCTCTTTGAAAGGTAAATACGGTCACCCGCCGAATGAGGTGTGCTGTAAAACAATGCTCAGGGAGTTGTTTGTCCTGGTTGTACACTGTCACAGATGTCGGGTTAAACTTTCGACTTTCACGTCTGTTGCAACCAATACAGGCGTGTGTACTGATGTTTTGAAGTAGCTTCCGGATTTCTAAGCAGAAGGATGGATAGATAAGTGACTTAAAGGACACTCATAAAAGACGTTAATACATTAGTGATCGGTTGCATTGTGTGTAGCTCCACTCAAAGTGACATGCTTATCTGTGCTTAATCAGATCACAGTTAGGTATATCCGAAAAAGACAGATGGGTCTCATCTACGTGTAATGAAGTCACAGGAACTTTCGTGTTGTAAAACATGACCGAGTCTACGGATTCATGGTCTGAATGTACTGAATTCGCAACAGAATTGTTTTCCGTTAAGATATGCACAGGAAGCAGCTTGTCTAATCACCTAGTACATCTCAGTCATAACACTTAAAGTTAGCAACAAAACATTTTCAATCATCACAGCGGAGCTAGTCTAGCAGGAATGGGCCTATAGTTGATACGCTAGTCTCACAAGCACTAGGACCGGAGTGCAAATTCGAATCCGGTCAATAAAATGCGCTGTGGATAATCTCTAATAAGAGCGAAGCTGGAGTCTGGTTGTCACTTTCTGAGTGAACCAGCAGTAAGGCTTACCTGAATGCGATCAAGTATAGGTGGTGTTCAATTTGATGTACTTCGAACCTGTTTAGTTTTCTTCGCTGGGATGAGACATGATTGGATGTGAGATGTTAACAAGCTGTAGCCTTTATGCAATTTCTTTTTTTGTGTGCCCTTGCAGAGGCTAGCTCTATGGGAAGATGTGAAGCCGCAGGAGTGCATATTTTAGAGGCCGTGCAACTGTAATTCGTCTTGCGATACCTGTATACTTTGTCATTACATGGACGTAAAAATCAAAGTCAACAAGGGTCGGTTTGCTGTAGCATTCCAACTAAGTCGCATCGGTACCTAGCGAGTGAAAGATGACCTTGACCATTTGAACGTCAGATACGGAAGGACAAATGGGTGAAGGTGAATTCCCGGAATCTGCGCGTCATCCTCTGTGGTTGTGCTTCTATCCGGATACCGTCTACGTTAACCCATACGAGCAATAACGGCAATAGAGACAACACGTAACTCGGGGAAGTACACACTATATTCTGACGTTTATAGACGATAGCGTCATTCCGATATGCGTTGATAAATGCGCCGTTGGTCGATGAAGGCGCGACCGATGAGAACGTATGTGGGGGCACGCAGGTGGCCATGTCGCGTACACAACAGATACCTATAATAAGGTGGTGCCTGCTCAGTCCAATTCCCAGAATCCTTGCCCAGACTATTAAGTAGAATGAACTACGCTGAGCTTGAATGGATGAACCCTCTGTTTACAAACCGAACTAGGATAGTCTAAGCTAAGCTACCCAGATACACTATCATTCTTAACTCGCTTGACCTAATGTTTCAAACTGTGGGCGATCAGTCAATCTATGCACTGTCATTATCATCATTACAGTGCATAACTTGCCAAGGTGTACTGTCCAGTATGGCGTGCATAGCTGCGCTTGTTTAAATTACTTAGGTTGTTTGGAGTGTTCGTTATTTTGTAAGTGAACATTGCAGTTATGTGTAGATTAAAAGGAAAACTTTGACTCGATTCGTTCGCCAAATTCTACAAATCCTAGTGAACTTTAGCATAGGTAATAAACTCAGTGTTAACCCGTTGATTTTTTCCAGCTTCAGTGATCTAAGTCAAAATGTTTAACCACCTATTTTAACTGTAACAGGTGAATACTCAAATGGCTTGTCTTCCTGTGCATACCTGGTCAGAGTACATTGCAAGTTAACCCACATCCACTTGAGTGGACAGTGAGTCGATAGAAAGGAATGGTACTTCACCACCTGTTCTCCAACACTTATCACGAGAGTGAACCACAAAAGGGATTCACATTACTTTTCCCATGAAAAAAACGGTTCCTCTTAACATAAACACGAAATCTTCATTGGGTTCATACCCGACTGCTGTTTTGGTGTGCTAACGCGCCGATCTAATTCGCGTATAAGAAACACACACGTACACTGGAATCTGTCCAAGGAGCTGCAACAAAACCATAACTAGGTCTTCGAAGAGCTGTATGCCAGTCCAGTATCAAAAGTCTTGACTTATACCAACTTCACTATCGAAACATAGCGATAAATTAATTGAGTATTTTCCCTGCCCTAAAAACTCGGAAGGGGAGCGTTTTGTCGTTGTGGCTTCAACTGGGTTATGAGACCATAGTAACAAGCTGTGTAGATTAACACCTCAAGCCTTCAGAGTTCGAAACTTCCTCGGTCACACTGCAATAACTCACCTCCACTCGTAGTCAGTGTCTTCCCTAGAATTAGTAGCGACTACAAGTTCTTAATTCCCGAATGTTGTAAACTAGTTTCTCCTTGGAACACGTGAAAAAGTTTGACGTTTTCCATTTAGCAACCCCATTGTTCTGTAATGCACACCATCGTTAGTGAGTGGTGTGATACGGGTCGAACGCGCGGAAATTAAGAATTAGTTCCCAATTCC
This sequence comes from Paragonimus westermani, assembly GCA_008508345.1. Taxonomy (NCBI): domain Eukaryota; kingdom Metazoa; phylum Platyhelminthes; class Trematoda; order Plagiorchiida; family Troglotrematidae; genus Paragonimus; species Paragonimus westermani. The sequence goes on along the minus strand of QNGE01000983.1, from coordinate 87,624 downwards.
ATGAAGACCAAGGGGTGGAGGCGGCGATTGGTAGCGTATATATATCTTGTGCAGGATGTCACCAAAGTGACTGGCTGTGTATTACTGCTGACGGATGTGGATACACGTCAGCCGTGTGAAATACTGTTTGTGTTTATGATGGTGTATTTCTAGATAGCTCGTAATCGACACTCAGAAATAAACAACTTCCCAGACCAAACGTCTTTTGTGGTCACAGCATTACGCTTCGTCAAAATTCGACTAATCCGGAGTTCAGTTTAGTCACAGGTTTTGTTACAGTCCAGACACACCCATTTGAATTAAATCGTTGTTTGTAGAAGTTCCATGGCGTTCGACAGTATTTTGTGGGCGTTATGCCGCCAGATGGCGTCCCCGCAATTGTTCCCGGCCGTTTGAAAATCGCCAACAAGCCCAGACATTTGTGAGAGTCACCTGATTCCTTGAATGTAATATTGTAGCGAGAAGGCATCCAACAAAGCACATTCTTTATTGTCCAAATCGCCAGTCACATGCAACGCGCACTCTCGTTTATGAGTCATAATTCCAATCCACAACACCCCCCGGTTTCCGTTCTCACGTCGTGTGCACTTCTGACCGGTTCACGTGTGTGATCGGCGCCTTCTATCGGGGGGGTTTTCCGCTTGCCATTCCTCGGCTGTTTGTCCGATTTCGTTGCGCGATGGCTCGTCCGGCTGCTCGTGCTGTCCGTCATCCACCCAATGTTCGCATTGACCGTATTCCAACATCGTGTCAAGCAGTTCCTCTAAATGTTGGAAAAACCACGCCTCCGATCTGGCCGTCTGTCGTATTTCGCCTGCCCTGCCTCGCCCGTTGGTCCGATCCAGTCGAGCGATGACTCATCCGGTCGCGCACGTTGTTCTTGATTCGATCGCGGCAGGCTTTTGAACGTACCTCCCCGCGTTGAGGTATTCGGCCGAGCGTTCGAAAACACGCACCTCCGACCTGACAATCCACCACAATATGTGGGCATAACTTGGCCGAGTGCAATACGCATTGGTCACAAACTAGTTTCAGTCACGACGTATGGAAGGCATGAGGCGTCAGTCAGCTTGATAAAATACGTGTAAAAATATAAAAATCGAAAATATTCAGTTGGAAGTAACGAAATTTCCTTTACTAGATAACTCAGAGCTTCGATCGGAGCTAGAAAGAATAAAGCGGTAATATTACTTTTAATAAAATCCTCACTGAGTTATGGCGAAAAACAGTGGAAAATAAGTATCACTGATGATAAATGACTGGTTCACTATAGCTGCGAAAGGATTCAAAGAGATTAAGTAAAACATAGTTGGCTTATGTTAAACGTTATAAACCTCCAAAGTTATCCACCTGTGTGGCGGATAGACATTTTCGGTGATGTGTGGCTTGGTGCTGTATCCAGACTTGGACCAGAGAGCTGGGGTTGGTAGTCTTGTTGTGGATATTGCGGTTAACTATACAAAGAAGTCCCCATGTCCAGCGGTCTCTGAAAAACAAATAAGATCCAACAATATTTCATAATGAAAGCAGGAGTGTATGTGATATCGTCGACATTTGGTTACGAACTGTGTTCCACGGAGGTGATCTGTGTTACTTGGGCAAACGCACTGTGTGCTACACACCTGAATATAGAGCTGTGTTAACAGGGTAGGGGGATACACCTGTAGTCAAATTGGCCGCGAGGAGTTTATTTTCTTCTTGCTGTTGCCGCTGTGAAATGAAGCCCCTAGCTTCTATGGATAGACAACAGATCAACTTTCTTAAAGATTGAAAATCACCCACAATTGATCGCAGCTGTCGTGTTCCCATAGAATTTCTAGTCTATCCCTCTCGAAAGTAAGCATTAGACTCGAGACTCACTCTCATTAGAACTCGTCAGTAGTGCATAGCCTTGCCTAGAATAGGCACTCAGGAAAAACTTCCTGTAGTTACCTGCCAAAGATAGACCAGCCTCCTTTGTTTCCATTGCAAAAAAAACACTTTTAATGGGCACGCAGTTTTCAAAAAATGCGGAAAATTCACGCACCAGCGTCAGTCCGTGAGATTCAAATGGACATTTAACATCTGTTGTGGTTCAAAGCTTTAATGATCTACTGGTTAAGGGTTAAGTAGCCAAAATTATCGTACAAAAACATTTGGGGGAAAGGTCTATGAAAAGATTACAAACTAGATGTACATGCACCTACTCGAACATTCTCGTCTTTCGCAATGGTAGCATGTACATACTCCTCATAGCACCCTACATCGAGAACTACTACTTAGTACTATCGTCGTTCACATGCGCAGTTACGTATCACAAATTAAATCGTCCATAACACCATCTAGCAAAAACTGTTGGAAACTTTCAACGTTAAACTCATTCTCTCAAAAATCCCTTGATTTCATACAGTTTGGACTGCTGTTTAATGCTGTACAAGTAAATTTTTCTGGTAACAAGGCATGCGTTTCGCGCTTTCGAACACTGCTATCACTGGTGCTGTAGGGAGGATGTACCAGTCAGTGTTGGTTCATCTGGTACTCAGCATATACCTGATGCTAGTACGGAACAAGCGAATGAACTGCTGTGTATGTGTGATCGTAGGTTGTATTGTGCTTGAAGACTTTTTAAACTAACCACCTAGACAAAGTGAGTAGATGACTTCCTAGTTGTTCAACTACGGAGATCCCTAAAACAATACGTGCTTAGTGTAATGCGATCGGATTGGGGTGGTTTCGTAACTGGGGAAAGTTCAGCCAATCAAGGCTCACGCGCAAGCTGTTGCGAGCGGAATTGCGCCCCATCGGCACCAGCCAACCAAAAACGAAGATCAGCTGCTACGTCGAGTTTGTTTGAAAGAAGTGGAGATTAAAGCAAGTTGTTTGAATGATTGTCAGATTTACACAACCAAGGTGATCGAGGCAAGGTCGTGGAACTTAACAACGAACGGACCAATCAAAACACAAATACGCTTGCAGCCGAATAGTCACCGTAATTACTGTTGTTCCTTTACAAAAAGGTGCTGTTTTTCCAGTAAACTGAGGTTGTTTAGTGCTGCTCAGACTTGGTAGCCCAACACGCGACACTTAACGCAACTGGTTAGGGAGCGATACTTCAAACGGGCTTGGATACACCGCAAAAAGTGGTCGTAGTTGTAATATCCAGGGCCACAGGTGGAAACGCATATCGTTTCCGCTTAAAGCTCGGGTGCTCATTGCAAGACGTACGCACCGTGATTTTGAACGTATCAATTTAAGCATGAATAGGGTAAGCCTAGGGGAAAAGAGTGATAATGATGATGAGAAGAAGGTGGATGAATTGCCAAACCATCACACCGATGCGTCCGTGCCATTTGGATACACAGCCCCAACAATCTGCTCTCTCGCCCGATAAACAAACTGCTCATCTGCTTCGGCAGCATTGTATACACAGATGTTTGACCGAAGTGGCCATAACGCGAGTGGAGGTGCTCGCCAGTGGAGGTCGTTTTCCTATGTCTTAATACCCGAAAGTAAGTCTGTAGAGCTCTGTGATCCAATGGTCACGTCAGACCTACTGAACCAATCGATGCGTGCGAGCTTGTGTATGCACAAAACGTCACTTTGATCGGAGTCCGAATCAGGCCGAATAAATGGGTTAGTAACCTCGCCTAACACTGAATGCATAGCTGAATAAACGATTCCTGTGAAAAGAGCGTTTGGCCAGCGATTGCTTAGATGCTGCACTCCTCGCACGCTAGCAAAGTGAGCTTTAATAACAGGTAGAAAACATCACAGTTACTCTCCACCTTGCTTTTCATTATTGTATGGCAGTAAGATTTCGAAGTAAACCGCCGATGTATCGATATCCATACTACTTCTTACCATTATCATTAATATGATTATTATCGTCGAATACCAGTGTTTCAACAGCTTCCATTCGAAGTTGACTTGGCAGCTGACTCAACCAGTTACCGTCTTTATCATTCGATCGTAAAAATGTTTCTAGCAGTCACGCTACGTAGCTGGTTAACCGCAATGTTGAACTTGAATCTGGAAGACAAGCTACTTGCTCGCGGCCAGCTGGTGATTGTGCATTCAGTTTCCTGTTTGTTTTTATGGTGGAAGACTCAGGTCGTACGACGAAGCGTTTAGCTAATCGGATCAAGGAGTATCACCCAGATTAACTTGGTGGTAGAACTAACAGAATAATTATCAGTACGGCGGTATCGCATCAGCTGGACACTAATAATCAAGTTTACACTAACACCATTTTTTGCATTGTATACCCGGTCTTATTGCGTCAGTCGACCACAGTCCAACAATGAGTAGTTAACCACAGCCGAATCGATCAGCACTAACTAACATACTCAGGTCTTATGTTGCTGAAAAGAATATGTCCACCGCTTGCAACTTCCGTGTCCACGGTATGTTTGTCCAACGGTTGGCGGCATCCGATTCGGATTAGCCTGTCACAGTGACCGAAGCCAAAGGACGCCTGCGCTTAGCCATCACTGCAATTGGCTTGCGCTGCACCAATTGCAGTTCCACCAACACACCACATATCCAGTGTAAA
>QNGE01000983.1:5101-71559 GCA_008508345.1 Paragonimus westermani | reverse complement strand
CAACGTGCGCGACCGGATGAGTCATCGCTCGACTAGATCGGACCAACGGGCGAGGCAGGGCAGGCGAAATACGACAGACGGCCAGATCGGAGGCGTGGTTTTTCCAACATTTAGAGGAACATCTCGACACGATGTTGGAATACGGTCAAGGCCAACAGTGGTTGGATGGCGGACAGCACGAGCAGCCGGACGAGCCATCGCGCAACGAAATCGGACAAACAGCCGAGGAATGGCAAGCGGAAAACCCCCCCGATAGAAGGCACCGGTCACACACGTAACCCGGTTAGAAGTGCACACGACGTGTGAACGGAAACCTGGGGGTGCTGCGGGTTGGAATTACGACTCATAAACGAGAGAGCGCGCGTTGCATGTGACTAGCGATTTGGACAATAAAGATTGTGCTTTGTTGGAAGCCTTCTCGCTACAATTTTACTGAATGGCGCGAATTAAGTTGCACATAATCACTTTCGGTCTAATCCCTTATCGACTGTAGGCCTTTATTGCCCCTAGCTACTGTTTTGTTTTGGTATCGTCTACAGCGTTACCAAAAACCATTTGTAATACGACTTAGTGCCCGATAACGCGAAATTCAACAGGTTAGCATATGGGTCCTATAGCTTAAATGGAGACATAGAACACGTGTTAGCACACCAGGTCTTATTGGTTTACAGAAGTGCACAGGTGACTAAACGGCCCACAACTGCAGTCAGTAAAATACGAAGCGGTTGGGTATAAAGATCAGTCACGGTCAATCAGCGTACGGTCAGAACAAGCGGTGTATATGTGACGAAAACATTCGGCCGACGATTGGCTGTGATGGCTCAAGGAATTATTTTCTGAAGCTATTTCAGACATAGAATCTGCATTGAACATCTGCAATCTTTTGATTAGTTCGAAGTAACCATAAGTTTGAAATCTAATACTAACTCTGAGACTGTTTTGCAAAGTATGCTGTTAACATGATTGGGAAGATTACTTTCGTGTAAGCAAATCGACGGACAATACTACGATGAGCTGTTTTAACTATATGGTTCATACCGCAATATTTTCTTCCTTCTTTCTTTTTGCCTGGCGATACTGTTGACCTGCCGGTTGAACAGCTTATTTCAGATGGTAACTATCGGATGTGCGTACCTGGCAGATTCTACCAGTTCTGATTTGAGCAAACCTGTTGTCGTGTACTGTCTCATCAGGATAACGTTGTTGTTTGTTTGTCTTGATACACGATACAGCACAAATCATAACGAGGCATTTTCTAAGCATTGTTCGGTATGGATATGAGTGACAATAACCTTGTGTGACATTACAAACAACAGTATATCACGAAGACAACAACTATTTCTAAATACCAGTAAACAACAAAATTTAAAGTATGGTTTCCATCGAGAATACAAAAATAAGTCGTCCCCTAGTTAACTAGTTTTCCAAAAATTAATGTGAATGTGGTGCTTCTTGTCCTACACATTTCGTAGGATTTTGTAACGGTTCTCGGAAATCAAATGGTAACATGAAGTAGAACTATACAACTGGATTAGGGGGCCACAAAGATTAAAAATATCGTAGACCAATTGGACTGCTGACAATACGGTTGTAGAACATCAAGTCACAGACCACGAATGGTGTGCCCTGATTACAAACATGAATTGTCTTGTCTTCCACGACAAAATTGTTAATCTTTATCGTTTTTCTGTTACTTTTCCGATTTGTTCGGTTTGTGAATGCAGATTTTTATTGTCCATTATTTGATGAGAAAATTATCATGATACCGAACTCTGTTAGGACGGTATGTCATTATTCATTTTATCCATTCGAATTGATTAATACATTTTGGTTCCTGGAAAAGCGTTTGTTACCAAATGTTAACGTGGTCCGTTGTTGTCAAAGCACTGATTTGGTGGAGCGGAGCGATTTGATCGCAAAATACACGTAAATTCTCGGACCAGTAAGTGCGATTGTGGTTACAGTGTTGTATTGGCACCGTTCTCTGTCTCAACTTAATTAATAGACCTGGTTTTATAGAACATTTCCGACAGAATTTCTGTTAAATGGTTTGGACTTCCATTTTGTTATGGGGTTCACATTTAAGTGGATAACTGGCAGCTCAGACTCATAAACATGTTGATCCAACCGTGCGTCCCAGACCACGACATAAAATGGGTGTAGCGCGCGTCCCCCCATAAACCTTGTTTGGTTAAGCTGTTATTTTTCAACACGTTCCCAACCCTATGTATCCCTTTTTTCATAAACTTTCGCTATTTTGTTACTGGATTTATAAAGAACAATACTACAGCCGTTTTTCCTTACACGGCTTTTCTGAACACTGTTTTCAGAATGACATCTGGAAGCAAATCTTATTGACTCTGGTGTCTTAACTTCGAAGCCCCGCAGCCGCTAATCTGATACTGTACATTAACCTGGTCATTCCAGCGGATCCATATGCTTATGATTCTTTAAAACAAAGTGGAACAGGGTGACTAGGAACAAGAGATTTAATGTTGTCAACACGTCAGTTGCTGTGTTCCCTTGCAAGAAGAGCAGTAACCTAGGCATCAATCACAGAAGAATATGATCTAGAGTTTAGGTACGATCATTTGACCGCTTCTGATTTGAGATCACTGGAGTGGCGGTCACAACCTGGTCGTCGATCATACATATAGATAAAAATGTAAATGAAGATTGGGGTACCTATAGTTATTGATTAGTTTTAACAAGACGGAAGCTTGGCATGAGCAATTCTTCCGGTCAACAGCGCGCTTACATCCATGATATTTCCATTTCTTCCGTTTAAGTTTTATTCTCAAGTTGACCATCACTCACATTTGATCTCGGCGTTCCCATTCAGATAGACATTCCAGCCAGCCTCTTTCGAAAAGAAGCACCAGACTCGAGTTTCGTTCTCATTAGAGCTCATCAGTAGTGCATTTCCTTGCCACGGCCGGGAGTTGAACTCCGGCCATTCAATCATGAGGCAACCGTGTTAACCACTGCGCCATTGACCGCACATTAGGCACGACCGAGTTATCAAATCTGCACGCTCAACCACTCTCGCTTGTGAGCACTGATCGGGTTGCACGATCGTCTCGAGAGCAGACACAGTAACTGTCCTGTTAACTCCAATCGATAACCCCGCGAATAGGATTTTTAAGACAGGTCGAAATCACTGATCTCATTAAACCTGCAGGGCAATATTTTAGATTACTGATGAGTAGTCGGGGATTTGATATATTTTCAAGTTGATCATCACTCACATTTGATCGCAGCGTTCACATTCAGATAGACTTTCCAACCAGCCTCTTTCAAAACGTTTTATTGCTCTAGATGTTTTCACATCATCTGCACGGTAAACGGTGACCAGCTCCACAATTACTCATGGTCAGATCCGTGGAATTTAGGGGGTGAATGAATGAATGAGCGAACATGAAAGTTACGTAAAGGCATGTGTAACGTTTTATAAATTATTATACTTAACAGTCACATCATAGTTTATTTCAGTTCACTTCCTACCCCACCTTCTTTCAGTCAACTTCCTCCAATGCAACATGGGTCAGCACATTCACCTTGACAGTTTTATTCCATTAACCGAAAACGTGAAGCCTCGTACGATGTCTGACTGGTAAGGTGTTAACAATCTGCACCTCTGACACTGCGAAATGAACCAGATTTTCTACAAGAAGTGGTCACGCAGAATGGCTGCTCAATAGGTTTTATTCAGAAGTCAATGAAGGCGATCCTATGGACGAATTTACCGAGAGAAAGCCCAGAATGTCAATCGGAACAACCTTTCTTTCCGCTCAAATCTGCATCACTTTCCGCACAACACTTGGCATCATGTAACAACTCAAAGACAAACTTCTACGCTCTACATCCAGCGATTCTGTACACTCATGTGTTTGGTTGTGTCGAGCATCATACACTGGTTGTACTGCAAGGCGATTGTCTGATAGAGTGCAAGAACATCACGCTGCACTGTCAAACAATAGTGTGATTAAAATGGTTTCAAGCGCGTCTGTTATTCATCTGACTGACTTCAATCAGTCAGTAAGAAAGATGCCTTTCAGGTTGTCTACCAAATGCCAATAAAGCGGACAAAAATGGTGAGATTCCGAATATTGACCGTTCCGAAAACTATTAGTAACTGACTGTGCAACCTCGGACTCAGTGTTCAGAAGAAGTTTGTGCGGACACTTAGTGTCCCCTGGCATACAATCACTCAAGCTCACCATTTGGACCAATTGTTTCATAACCCGTAGCAAACACAGTCCATAACCTTTACTGACCGATTTTCTCTATCACCCTAGGTAGTGTTTTCATACAATTACTCATACAGTTAGTCTGATCACTAAGCACAGAAATAAAATCGTGTTCGCAACGTTACTGTTCTCATGACAGCATGGGTACTAGACTTGTCTTGGTATATACTATAGTTTGCACAATGTTATCCTGAAGCCTATGCTGGTGCGTTTCTTCTTCGATGGATTCACAATCGTCAAACAAATCCTCAACCAAAATTCGCACACGATTGAGTACTTCTCTTCACACTGTGCCGTGCACCATTGTCCATTGGTTCGGACTATTGTACAATCTCGGCCTGGGGTCGATATTTCTGAACAATGAAGAAGGTAATCTCAACCGGACAAACAATTGATAAACTCAAGTATGTTTGGGTGGATAGATAGGATGGTAGAAATACGTCTACTTTGGTTCGATTCTTTTGGCGTTGATATAAAAGCTGTGCCCAACCCAATCAGTTATCTTTCTCTATGTATACTAAACCGATGATTGTTATCGGGGCGCGTTGGTCAGGGATGTGATTTACATTGTGCTCCGCATTACGGATTGTGATGATTCGTCTACCCAAACTTTTGCATGCTTTACTTCCACCCTCAAAACCCATTTTCCGGACAAAACGCACATAATGCTCCACATTTCCATCTGGAGTCTTTGGTTTAAAATAATGCAATTCTGTATAAAACGGTCGGAGAATGAAACATTTATTAAAAGTTTCGGGTTGCGATAACCTCTGTTTTCACGAATTTGTGAATACATAATCTTATGGATTGCTTCAAAGCAATCCGCTTCACAAAAATAATCAAATGGGCAAGCAAACAATGGAATAATCCAAATCAACGGTGTAGGGATATAATGAGGTACCTGTAGGGGAAGTCCTAAATACGTATGTGCATGCTAAAAATTAAGCGCGATTTCAAGTTTTTCAACCAATTTGACACCTTAACATGCGACAAAAGTCACCTGACCCATAAGTGACCACCTCTAATATAATACACAGACACTGACAGTCCGCCTGCCTAATTCTGGAAAGGTTGTCACTAAATACGAGTGTATCAACAAGGGAATGTAAATTAAAGTGTTTTGTATGTACTGGAAACTTGTGTGGGCATGCGAACTTGTGTGTGCCCGATAGGTCGGGGAGGGAAAGGATAAGAAGAAGCAGTATCTAATTTACACTCGTCCAGAAGCTCCACAAAAAATGAATGGTCTTTGCTGAATTTCGCGCCACTTTGGGGGTACTTTTGTTAAATTGTACGAACAATTCTGACAGACGGGCGAAAGCATGCTTTATAGCCTTCAGTTTACTATCTAGTGAACCGCTCTATTTTAGATGAAAATACGTCATATTTTTTAGTAGGCGGAGCAAAAACCTGTCAGACATTTTCTTCTTGAGAGCTTTACACTTATGAGCTTGATAACAAGAGTTGGTAGTTTTGTCATTCTCAATACAAAGTTCTCGAACACACTGCACAAGACTTCACTTTGGATGAGCGAGTAATAGAAGGTAAGATGTTTTTTACATAAACACTTCGATAGCGCCGCATCACTCACTATAGAGAAAACGATACGGGTTACTCATTCCCAATGGAACTGGCAGCAAGCGGCGGAGGAAGTGCGTTTGACGATGACGTTCTGGATACGGTGTCATCACGATGTCATTGCTAAACACGTTTGTATCGCTGAGGGAATCTCAAGAAAGGTTAACTAATGAAACTTTGCGGTCAGAGAGAGCTTAATGGTGAAAACTGGAATAGCAAGACTCGAACTGAACTCTTGGATTAACACATTGTGATGGATGACCAAATTGGAGGCGTGACTATTTCAACACTCGGTGGAATATCTCGGTGAAATGATCAAAGCTGAAATTGAACTGGAACATAGGTAATTGTGTAGTGAGGTAAAAGAGGGTGCGATAAAATATGTTGGGTTATTACAACGGCAACAATGTACAGTGCAATTTGAAGCCGAACATTAAAATGTTCGGCCCGGTATGTTGTCTGGTCATTGCATCGCATGCTGTAAACGTAGGTTCAGAAATATATAAGATCGACGGTACGATCTGATACTGACGGTTTCCCATCCCTTGTGTAGAACCAGAGTTATCAAATGGAATGAATCATTCCATAAAAAAAACTTGACGAAAAATAGGGACTTTCCTCCTGTCAGTTTTTAGCAATCTAGAATTAGCAGTTCTTCAACTAGGAGTTCGTTCTCATCAGCAAGTCGCAAGCGAGTACAAATAATTTGTGCCTTCGCAAATCTGATTCATTCAACTGTACTGGAAATCCTGTCGTCTTCAACATGATAATAGTCCAGTAAACACATTTCAGCTACTTTGTCACGTCGACACTGAAAGATCTCCGAAACTACCTGATCATTAGGGCCACGAAAATACATACACAGGACACAATTTTCAATGACCTTTTTCTATGCACAGTCGTCTTGTAAAATGATCACACGGAGCGGTTTGTGAACAAGACCATTCAAGGTGATGAGGAGAGACCAAGGTGTCGATAGAAAAAAAGAAAGCGGTGTATACCATTGAAAGGTCCCACCTCTGATCAAACAACCAATGCAAGACTCAGTAGCTTTTTTAACTTTGTTCAACTGTTCCCTTTTTTGACTTCACTAGAGCATTTTATATACGGTTATCTGATGGAGTATCTCTTTCTGTTGCTCCCTTCTATGCGTTGTGTCCGCAAAAGACGCTTGGCCAGCAAGTTGGTTTATTGTGCAAACTTCCGTACAGGTCATGTCAAAAACTAAACCACAAACGCGTACACTCATTCGCACGACAGACATGCATTCACATACATTGGGTAACAGTACGTTGTCATTCGCCGTGATGAAAGTTCTCACACAGCATGTACACACTGTTCCGATAGTCTCTTCTTGTCCGTCGTGTTCGGGGCTTGTCCTTTTGTTCCTGAATGTCGCCTGTGGGTAATACACTACTTGTGAGTAGTATACTACTCACAACGAAGCTGCCTGTTATACAACACTCCCCCTTCTGAGGTTCCTTGGTTCCTTTGCATTTGCCGACGAATCCTCTCCGATCGACGCGGTGTTTCCTCCCGGATTATTGATCTTCTGGTTCGTCGCGCCGGCATCTCGTGCCACGTTGCTAACTCACTGGCGTGCACTCGTTTCGTCTCGCCGTCCTTCTTGATCGTGTATACTGGGCCTCGTCTGGATATTACCAAATACGGACCTTTCCATTTAGGCAAAAGTTTTCTTGATCCTGGCCCGCTGGCACCGGTGTTCCGATGGTCTCGATATTTCACCCGTTCTCCTAGGTTGAACATTCTAGTCTTGCCGAACCGTTGCCTTGCGGATTTCTCCTTTGTGCGTGCTTGCGATGCTTTCAGATTTCGTTGGGCTCTTTCTCTTTCGGTTACCAATTCTTTAGTGGAATCAATGCACTCTGGCCATACCCCAATGTCCTGATCCACCGGAAGTCGAGGGGTTCTACCGTACATCAATTGAAATGGAGATTTCTTCGTGCTCGCCTGCACAGACGCCCGGTAGGCCAATAACACTAGTGGCAACGCAGACTCCCAGTCTCCTCCTTTGGCTGATAACCATTCTTTGACCGTTCGGTTGTTACGCTCAGTTAGGCCATTCGTTTGTGGGTGATACGGCGTCGTTCGGATGCGCTTGATTCCCAGTTGTTGCATGCGTGTTCGAAACTCATCGCTTTCGAAGCATGGTCCCTGATCCGTCAAGATCGCCTTTGGTACACCGTGGTTTGCTACAATGTGCTTCATCACCATATCTCCCACCGTAGATGCTTTCTGATCCGGAACGCCAGTCGCTTCGATCCAACGGGTAAAGTGTTCCGTCATGACCAGAACGTACTGGTTACCGCGGGCGCTCAGTGGAAATGGGCCCATAAGATCCATAGACCAGAGTTCACCGATTTCGGAGACTGGTATTGGTTGTAAGGGCTGTTGGGCTCCCCGATTGTCGCTTTTCAGTAACTGACACTGTTGGCATGCAAGCACGTAAGTTGTCACATCCTCTTTCATTTTCGGCCAATATGCTCTTTGTTGCAACAGATCGTACGTCCTAGTGCATCCGGTGTGTGCCATTTCATGGCAGTCTGCCACCACTTTCCTCCTCAGTTGTCTCGGGATGACTACCACGCACGGGTGCCCAACGCCACGCTGCCATGTCAATACGCCTGCACTGTTTAAGCCAACTCTTTTCCATTGGGATGCGATTATTTTCAGCTCCTCATCCTTAGTATTTGTGGGGATTCTCACGCCTCTTGCCAGAGCTTCAATCACTTTCCGGAGGACCTTATCTTGACGTTGTAGGCGTACTAGCGTTTGTGGGTCCTGCTCCATTATTAAGCCGTTGACTCCAACGGTCACTTTGGGGAGTTCGTCGTCTACTTGTGGTCGAGAAAGAAAATCCGCGACGCAATTGCTCAAACCAGGCACATGGTTGATCGTGAAGTCATATTCCTGTAAACGTAATGCCCATCGGGCTAATTTGCCTCTCGGGTCCCTCGCAGTCATGATCCATTCCAGGGGTTTGTGATCCGTCTCCACGTGGAACTGTTGACCCAACAGGTATGGCCTCCACTTGTCCAGTGCCCAGACGATTGCCAAACATTCCTTTTCAATAGTCGAATATTTCTGCTCCGTTGGAGTCAGGACTCTGCTGGCATACTCGATTACTCCTTCCTTTTGCTTGAGTACTGCCCCAATGCCACGGTCACTGGCATCTGTTGCTACGATGAACGTTTCTTTTGTGTTCGGTAGTTTCAACGTCAGTTGTTGCTCGTTCATCGCTTGTTGCACTCGCTTGAACGCCCTCTGGGCATCGTCGGTCCATTCAAATTTCTTGTCTTTTCGAAGGAGTTCGTACAATGGCAATGCAATGGAGTGAAAATTTTTCACGAACCGACTGTAGTACCCCGCTTGACCCAAAAATTGTCTCAGGGTTCGTTTGGAATTCGGAGCCATGGCTTCTCTAATTGTCAGTATTTTCTCCGGGAGAGGCTTGATTTCGCCTTGACCCACCTTGTGTCCCAGTAACACCACCGATGATCGTCCGAGCTGTGACTTATCAGCATTGATCCGCAGTCCTGAGTTCTTAATGCGATTCAAGACAGCATCTATATGGGCAGCATGTTCCGATTCCGTGTTGCTGTATATTACGATATCATCTCCGTATACCGCCACATTATCCAGTCGTTTTACCAGCTGAACCATCAGGCGCCGAAATGTGAAAGGTGCCCCGGATAGGCCGAACGGCATGCGCTTGAACTGATACTGTTTTTCGCCTACCGTGAATGCGGTCTTCTCACGATCTGTGGGTTTAATTGGTACTTGCCAGTATCCGGAGCGTAAGTCCAAAACTGTGAACAATTTCGCCTGCTGTAGCTTGTCAAAAATATCAGCGACGGACGGTATTGGTACGACTGTATTCTGTGTTACCTCATTCAGCCGTCTAAAATCCACACAAAAGCGGTACTTCCCGTTGGACTTCTTCACCAGGAGAACAGGCGAGTTGTACGGACTGTTGGCTTCTTCGATAACATCCTCGCTCAGCATGTTCTGTATTTGTCTCCTCAATTCCTCCTCAAGATGAACCGGTATCCTGCGGGGCCCGTGAGGTCGAAATGTTCCGGTTGTTGGTATTTCATGGGCAATCCAGTTGCAAAATCCGTACGGATCATCGTCAGTCGTAAATACTTCCGCGTATTTCTCGACCGTGGACTGGAGCAGGGGGGCTGTGCAACTGGGGGTTTTAACCTTGCGTACTTGGTTGACGCTATCCTTTCGCTGTCCTATGAGCGTCAGGGAGCCATACTTGGTTGACAACTTCTTGAGCTTCAAGTCAATCACGGCATCTGTTGCAGCGAGGAAATCGGCTCCGAGTATCGTTTGCCTGGTTTCTGGGGACACAATGAAACGGTGCTTTACGATATGGCTGCCGATACGTACCCCACATTCTTTCACACCGTCAACCAGTAGACTATGACCTCCGACCGTCTTGATCATCATGGATGTCAGTTCTAGGTTTTGCTTTTCGGCACGAGCAATCAACGAAATAGCTGCTCCTGTATCGACGAAACACTGTTCCACCTCTCCATCAACTTCAACCCTTGTATGTACGGCCCCCTTCTCAATCGCTCCCATTACTAGTCGACCCGCCCAACAAAAACAACAATCACGAAACACTTCATTTTTAGACCTCTGAGACCGTCGGATTGGGCAATCCTTCTTCCAATGTCCTTTATTTCCACAGATGAAGCAGCCTCCTGGTTGATCGTTCTTCCGTGCTGCTGTTTTCATGGCAGCTACATCCGCTGCAAGTTGCTCCATTGCCTTCTGCATTACCTCCAATGTCTTCTTGTCCGTATTGCTGTTTGCATCCACTGGGGCCACGGACATTACTGCCAACTCCCTCGTCACCTTCGCCAGATCGTCAAGGGCGACATGGGCAATAAGGACTTGGTCGCGAACCGCCATCGGGAGACCTTCAATAAACTGTTCCGTTAACAACTGTCGTCGTGATTATTGATCCAATCCTGGCAGAGCCCTGTCCAGAAAACCTTGCTGAGTGGCGGCAAACACGGACGGGTTCGCTCCTTGTTCAAGCCTGGCCGCCTTGAACCGCCGCATGGCCTCTTGGCGGTCGGCCGGGCCGTCAAACGCAGCCATCAACGTCTCCTTCGCAGCGGCCCCCGCCATCTTAGCAGGGCCTCTTCGCGCTGCGTCCAGCACCGCCTTTGCTTTGCCCTTCACCAGCGTCCGCAGGGCAGCCAGCTTCCCACGGTCGGTCTTCACTCCGACCACTTCGGCCACGTCCTCCAAGTCCTCCAGGATCGTCCGAACGTCTCCGTCTTCAAACGGCTGTGGCCAGGGAATCTTCATCCTTGCGTTCGTCACGGCACCAGTTGTTGTGTCCGCAAAAGACGCTTGGCCAACAAGTTGGTTTATTGTGCAAACTTCCGTACAGGTCATGTCAAAAACTAAACCACAAACGTGTACACTCATTTGCACGACAGACATGCATTCACATACATTGGGTGACAGTACGTTGTCATTCGCCGTGGTGAAAGTTCTCACACAGCATGTACACACTGTTCCGATAGTCTCTTCTTGTCCGTCGTGTTCGGGGCTTGTCCTTTTGTTCCTGAATGTCGCCTGTGGGTAATACACTACTTGTGAGTAGTATACTACTCACAACGAAACTGTGTGTTATACAACATATGTACAAACATTTTACTGTCCCTGTGGAATAAGTAACGTGCACTGAATGAGTAAACGCTTACCTGATCGTGTCCTTGACCAATATCGAGTTTGAACCATTAGTGGGGTTACAAAAACAACTAGTGTTGTGACCTTGACAAATCGTGTTATTCCTAATCGTGCCGTTGATGCAGCCACTTTTTATTGTCCGATTTATCAAGCCGCGGACAGACAGTCGAAGTTCGTGTGGCTGGACAGCCTGTTTGGAGGCGGAAGTTGTGATCAAATGTGAGTGGTATTCAACTCGAAAACGAACGGTTAGCACTGGAAAATGCAGTAGAACACGTACGCGTTCGTACATAAGGTATTATGCTTACATATTTTCTCATAGTCTGCCGCGGTCCTTAAGCCTTGTTACTTATTCCGAAGAATAAAGTCCGAACTCTTACACTTTTCATGAAAACAGAAAGGTTAATTAAGACGAACACACTGCCCACAAAATTCACCTGAGTTGTTGGGATAAGTTAGGTGTTTTTTGTGTGGACGGCATTTTAAGTGAGGAGGGTGATCAACAGAACCACTGTGGTCAGTCTGTGAGTTTATCAAGGTCCAACATGACAAGAACTCAGGCAGGTTGTTCCTGCATTGGCGGATACAGTATTAATGCACTACAACAATCTATCAGATGTTAAGTTGTAGAACAAGCGTGTCTCATCGAGTAAGACTGGAGGCTCTACCCATACACCGCTACCCACGGTGAGTATTCGTTTCGCACACAGTTTGGCATCTGTAAACTGACAGTTGTCTTACTCATGCGGTCGTGTTCAAGTGTGAAGCAATGTGTTAACAACCTGTCCGTACAACGTGCGCATGATAATCCAGGGCAAAGTTTCTGTAGAGGGACGGGCGTGCAAATTTCTGTGAGTACTTGTCTAGCGTCAGAGTAGAATACACGTATCGATCTCAGAGTAGGTAGTTCAAGCGTCAAGATCTATCTGCCAACTGCAGAACGTGATCTTCGATATCATATATCCGTGTGTCGTCCTATGCTGTCCAGGATCTCATTTCGAACTATTTTACCTTCTCCCAACTGTCTTGGAAGCTGGTATGTTAGAATTAACAATATGCCTATATGACAAGACCTATACTTTTAATGTACATTCACAGACACCTCGGATTTGTATATTTTTCGGTCAGCGTTCAGTTTAGGTGTTCTCTATGGAACCTGTGAATTTATTTATTGTGCTTATTGAATCTCTGTTCGGAAGTAATCGACATTAAGTCACATAGGCAACAACCGTTAGGGAGTGCAGGAGACTTAGAAAAATTACTTACTATATTCTGACATTTACGAGCGGTAGCGTCATTCTTAAATGCGTGGTTGAATGTGCCGTTGGTCTACGAAGTTGCGACAAATCAGCAGTCTGTTTTTTATCCCGCCTATGGGGTACACAGGCAGTCTTGACGGGTATGCAACCGTGCTGTCTGCATTTTGTTAGCTGCCTCGTGTTCCAAACGTTTATACTATGAAACATTTGACAACCCTGGTTGAAAACCAGTTTCACCCGTCCATTGAGTTGGTCGAGCGATGCAGCATTACTGAACAACAGTTATAAAGACCAAGTTATTGTGTATAGAAAATTCTCAAGCTGAACTTCACTCACATTTGATCTCGGCGTTCCCATTCAGATAGACATTCCAGCCAGCCTCTTTCGAAAAGAAGCACCAGACTCGAGTTTCGTTCTCATTAGAGCTCATCAGTAGTGCATTTCCTTGCCACGGCCGGGAGTTGAACTCCGGCCATTCAATCATGAGGCAACCGTGTTAACCACTGCGCCATTGACCGCACATTAGGCACGACCGAGTTATCAAATCTGCACGCTCAACCACTCTCGCTTGTGAGCACTGATCGGGTTGCACGATCGTCTCGAGAGGAGACACAGTAACTCTCCTGTTAACTCCAATCGGCAAGGCCCCTACCCAGTTAACCTTATAGTCATGTGTCACAATACAGAGGATCTGAGGCAGAAGTTGGAGGTAACTCTTGGTCGTTTGGGTAAATATGGCTTCTGACTTGGCGCCAACAAGTGCAGCTTTGAGGTGCCCGGCATCACATACCGTGGACTCGTTGTGGACAAAGATGGCCGAGGATCTGACCTGACCAACATAGAAGCCATTCAGAAGATGCCGTCTGCAATGGACGTACCAACTCTACGGTTATTTTTGGGATTTGTCAGTCACTACAGTGTTTTCCTCATGGTATTCCATCGAATACGAACGCCAATGAACCGTTTACTCACTAGGGACGTCACGTGGGAGTAATCAGGAGAATATCAGCAATCCTTTGATCGCATTGAAGCTTTGATGACCCCAAACCATCTGTGTACGCACTAAGATCGGACACCACCACTTGTTGTGGTTGCGGTCGCACCCAGTTATGGAGCAGACGCAACGATATATACCTTTCCAGATGAAAAGGAAAAGAAAATCGCGCATGCAAAAAGGTCGCTTGCACCGCCTGGGAGAAATTACAGCCGGATCAAAAGGGATGACCTCGCAATAACCTTCGCGGTGAGAAAGTTTCCCAGAATGTTGTGCGGGCGGCAGTTTATTTGCTGACGCATCACAGACTGTTGACCGAAGCGTTCGTTCCAGTGAATGGAAGCGCGCCAATCACTTGGGATGCTGGGCACAGCTGCTTCTTGCCCACGACTCCGCCATACTAGCCGTTTCACGACAAGCCTCGGTCAAGCTGATGCTTTTTCCAGACTCAGCGGATCACAATCACCGAATGACGAAGACACAATAATCGCAGCAGTCAACACTGAACGTGATGTACACCTCAATCGCAGAGAGGCTGTCAGAGCACACTTCCGGTGCCAGCAGATATGACCAAGCAGGCGGCCCAAAATTGACCCGGTTTTGAGACGTGTTGTGGCGTCCATTTGCATAACTTGGCTGCACGCTGAGTGGCGACTCACTAGACTAAGTCTATCGCCGAGTAGCTTTTACGGTCGTGGACGGATGTGACATGTTCGCCGACAGAATAGCAGTACCGGGAGCTCTTCACCGACCGATGTTCAAGCAATTCCACAATGGGAACCCGGGGATCGACCCCAGGGCCTACACGTCCGGTGCGCTTTCAGTGAAATGAAAGCATTGACCCTAAACCGCCATCAGAAACATTTACACTGGAGGTCCGTACACTCCTAGAAAAGTCAGTTTACGAACAAACATAATGCATATAACAGACATGTCAAGCCCCTCACTCAGCACAGTTCGACCAGTACCCGCATGCGTCAACATCTTATCCTAGTTCGTAATCACCTACCAAACACCGTGTGATACGAATGTTTTGCATCGAGCCAAACTAAGTGCCATTCGAATCCTGAACAAATCACATTTCAGAATGAAGCACAGTTCCAGAGGACAAAGCATCTCAATCCGGAGAACATTTTCGAACAAGCTGTCCACGCCGATCTCGATAATGCGGCAAGATGTCTTCATCACGGCACCGATATATGGATAACATGATCGAATGAAACATGTTGACAAGAAGTGGAACGAAATGGATCGGTATCAAGTCTACAAGACTGAGAGGTACCATGTGACGGTTGTTGTTTCCACAGCATGGCTATATTCCGTCACGGATGTCCCGGATTCTATGGGGAAATCGTTAGATTTGGGTGAGCTTTCTAGTGATTTGTAAATCTGTTTTGTTCGTGCACGCAGCGTTTTGGTATTCATCGTTTGGTGAATAAAACCATCGTGATCGCCGAATCCGTTAGGGAAATATCGTATTCTTACTTTGCCCAATTGGGCTCACCAATGTATGGTGGTTCCCAGTTCAGCGATGCTTTTCAAGCACTGAAACGGTTGCGGAAGCGTGCGGCAGTGGCTACGTTCTGTCGGCTATGGGCCATGGTGGCTTAAACACTCGGACGTTGGGGCCGAGCGACCCGACTGGAAGTGCATGTACACTCCCACCCTAGACACAGCCTACTAACCTGCCTCTCGCTTCAGTTGTGTGTTGCGCTCACTCGCTCACCCAAATCGGCCAGGCCTCGTGTCCGTTTGGCAAGCCCTTTGGTTCGGACTCCGGATTTTGTTGCCGAAGCCCTAGCTCCTGGGCCTAATATGATGTGATGATACTGGCTTGCGTACGCTCTTTGTGTGCCCAGGCCGTATGACGTGGTTGCTATGTCGAATCGGTTTCTATTCCCGAAGGCCAGGCGGAATTCCTTATCCGGAAGTTAACAGGGGCCAATGCAAGAGATCTGTGTTATGGTCCGTCTGACCTCCATTCGAAGTGGGACGGGTGCAGTGATTGTAAGTGAACGCTTCAATTGTACCGTGAAGTTTGACCCAATCTTTGACACTTTAAATTCCACTCCATTGGGATGCCGTTTTGTTGGTTGCCGTTGCGTTTTCACCAAGATGCCGAACTTGAAATCTGGCTTGAGTCATCTCACTGAAGTTCGTTATGCTTAATCCCAGAGCATTACATCAACATATGTAGTTTTCCACTAATATGCACATTTTGGTATGCAAGTTCAAACCTACTGGGGTTGCCACATTTACTACTGTGCCCGTTCGCTAGGTGATCGGGTAAGCTGGACATTACTGATAAGTGTATATAGCCGAGCGTTTGTGTATGATAATTCGGGTTGGTTGTTAGCTGTTTCATATCGAATCACAACCACGACATAACTGCCTTGCTGTAGGATGCACATCCAAGGATTTGTCGGCCCGCGGAAAGTGAAGTAAACGACTCGAAGCATCTTTTCGAGTAAAACACGCCAAATGCTTAGTTGAAACGTTATGTTGCGGATGTGTATGGCCAGTATATAACGACCATGGATATTGGCGACATCCGTCACCGGTTGAAACCGCCAGTGATGAGCAAGTGGGTTGATGTGCACTAATGTAGAAGGAAATCTGCCACAAATCCTGCATCATACAGAGAAAAACGGCGTGCTGCGTGTCATTAGAGACGACAACAATAGATACACGCACATCTGTTTCGCACGAAGACAGCAAGTGCAGTTATTCAGACGGTTTCCTGATGTGATAAACGCCGATGTCACTCATGGGACCAACCGCCACAATTGGGTCCTCTGTCACTTCACATTCGCCGCTGTAGTCTGAAGCTATATCAGTTCCAGGTTACAGACGGGATGGGTGATGGACGACCCGTGATGTATGCCTATGTTCGAAGTAAGAAATACGCTTCCATGCGTCATGTATTCAAAACATTCCGGGAGGTGATTGAGGATTCCATACGTGTCAGAGCGTTTGTAATGGATAAAATGGCCGCCCAAATGCGAGCAGCAGGAGTGGTCTTTGGGTGCGACATAATGTTATGCTACTTCCATTGTAGGAATGCTGTGAGGAAACACGTAAGTTGATGTGATAACCCCTATAATCACCATTCAGACGAATTAATTCAGAAGCAGATATTTGTTTCATCGCATGGCTACTTGCAATAACTCCAAAGAGTAAGTAATCACCTTTTTTTATTCATTTTAAAGGATCGGCCGGGATGTTGCAATAATCCAACGAACAGACCCCAGTTTTATGAACTATCTTTTGTGCAATTGGCTACATACAAAGCCAAAGTGGGCTATCCATGCACAGTCGGATATTGTGCACTTCAGAAATCGAACAAACAACCGTCTGGAGAATGCGAATGGGCGACTAAAGAAGCGCACTCATCCCAGAGGTCACTTGGCCACGGCCATTAGTAAAATTTGGTCTCACAGCAAGTGGTTAATACGGAAGTTTGAGATGCAGTGCACGTACGGTTGTGACCGCCGGGAGGTGGTCAGCGCAGAGGTGTACGTTAAGAATATACCGTCTCGGCTTACAACGTAAACATGAACATTCAAACTCATTAACTGTTGGCAACTATTTCAGGGAATATCGGACGGAAAGATTCAAGAAGAATGATCTGCAACTTACAGGACGCATGTTTATTGATCGTTTGTTGCTAATTCCTTCTGTCTACCAGATCACAAAAAATCAATTTTCTCGCGAACCTATTGTAACAGGACAGCGACGGAATCCAAAACCAGAGAAAAGACGTAAAGAACAATCACAACCAGTGTATTGGCGATACAGACACGAGGCGGCGATCCGCACAACGCCAATGGCAACACGAAATCAAATTCCCAATAACAACGCATTTTTAATCGTTCCAAACAAGTAAGTCCGGGGGGAATCGAATGTCACAGTTCTAGGGACGTTCATGTCGTGTGGAACACGCCGAGTAATACGTAGGTGGGCGACCTGGAATAGTAAGCGAGAGATAGAACATCAGCGGAAAGTTTAAATCGCATGCGCAACAGTGAGAGAACATCAGCGGAAAGTTTAAATCGCACGCGCAACAGTTTCTGTGTTGTTACACTGCTCCCTTTTCAATGAGGCACTGACCCCAGGGCCTCGGTACCGCCACTGTTGCTGGAACCACCTTCGGCTGGTACTTCGACTGTCTGCCCCGCGATCGGAACGCTGCCAGGTGGTACTGGCAGGGGCCGCATCTGGGCTTCCTCCGGCGTTTGGGCTGGCTTTAACTGATTGCAATGTACCGTAAGTATATCCGCTGTTGGGTTTGTAGTGTCACGAATTACATATACGGTGGGTGACCGCACGTGCACAATTACGAATGGACCTAGCTACGGGCGATGGAATTTGTGCGCAGCCCCTAATGGTGGTTTTGGTCTGTACGACCAGACATGATCCCCAAAGCGGTCAACTGATCCGTTTGCTGTACGGTCATAGGAGCTTTTTTGATGGTGTTGCGACTTTGGCTGATGTTGGGCGGCAATTTTATACGCGACTAGCAACCGTTCGCCCAGCTCCTTGACGTAATTTGGTAAACCTATGCATTCGGCTGGCGCCAGCGGTGTTAATACTTCAATTGGCTGGCGTCGTTCATGCCCGAGGGTTGGTAGTGAAGGTGTGTACCATGTACTTGAATGGACGGCAGCCCTATGCGCCAAGAGACACTGTGGCAGGATTTCGTCCCAACGATCCGACTGGTGTCGTTCAATAAAGGAAAGTAGAATCGTCATTACAGTACGATTAGTTCGTTCGACCAAGCCGTAACTCTGAGGGTGGTAAGGAGTTGTTCGGGTTTTGCGCACGCACAACATACGGCATACTTCTTCTAGGAGACGACTTTCAAACACAGCGCCTTGGTCGGAGTGCAGCTCAATGGGTGTACCGAAACCAGCGACTCATTCGTTTACGAACAACGATGTTATTGTAGGAGCCTCTTGGGTTGGCATCAAAAAGACCTCACACCATTTGGTAAAATAGTCGACAATCACAAGAATATATTTATTTCCCATCCTCGACGTCAGTAGTGGTCCCATCACATCAATTCTCACACGGTGGTTGGGGCCGACTGTTACAACCGTTTGAAGTGGGGCCCTGGGAGCTACAGTGGGGGGTTGGCTTGCGCACAGATGTTATAGTTGGCACAGTTGCGAACAACATCGTCATGTAGCTTTGGCCACCAAAAGCGCTGTCGGACAGCTGCTTCTATCCTCCGCTCACCCGCATGTCGAAGTTCTACATGAACCTCTCGGACAACCTTTGAAACCTTGCCAGATGGGACGATTAGTCTGTACGTTCGTTTGGCTCTATCAAATAAATGCAATAAGCCATCGATAACTCGCAAATCTGCCCACTGTGACCATGAGCAGCGCTCTTCAAGGGATCTGCCCTCTATTTCGCGACCAGTGGGTTTTGGGTTTCCATCAAGTTGTCGACGGTAGATGTTAGAAATTTATGGATCATTCAGTTGATAGTGTGCCCACGTAGCCCCAACTGATGGTGTGGATAACATAGCGTTAACAGTTTCCGTGGGAAAGCGGGACAACACATCAGCATTCGCGTGGCGGCTTCCCGGGCGATAGATGCAGTCAAAGTCGTAATCCTGCAAATATTCCAACCAAAGTGCTACTTGACCCTCCGGCTCTCGAAAGTTGCGAAGCCATTGTAGTGCTTGGTGGTCCGTTCGAACTTTGAAGGGTTTCCCGAGTAGGTAAGGGCGGAAGTGTTCAAGGAAATACACTAAAGCTAACATTTCACGGCGCGTAGTGCAAAAGAGCCTTTCTCGCTTATCAAGCCGACGACGCGTAGGCAATCACGACTTCCCTATTGGCCGACTTCTGGGACAATACAGCACCGATATCTAGGTCACTGGCGTCAGTGTCTAGTATAAAGGGACCAGCTGATGGTGAGAAATCGGGAAATGCGAGAATGGGAGGGGAGCTTAGCTTATCTTTAAGAGTGTTGAACGCTGCGTGACATTCAGCAGACCATACGAACTTTTTGCTTTTCTCCGTAGGTTGATGCAACGGGGATGCTATCTTCGCAAAACATGGAAAATTTCCGATAATACGAAGCCAGTCCTATAAAATTGCGTACTCCGCTTACTAATCGTGGGACCGGTCAATCAACAATTTGTTTGACTTTTGTGCCATCGGTTTTTACTCCTGCGAGTGTGATTAGATGGCCTAAGAATGATACTTCTTGCTTTACGAGCACACATTTTGTAGACTTCAGTTTCAGGCCCGCAATTCGGAGACGTTCGAATACATTTTTCAGTCTGGAATTGTGCTCGTCTATTGTGGGGGCGTGAACAATAATGTCGTCGATGTAGATTAATCATTGGCTTGGTGCTAAATCGTGCAACACTGTCTGCATTAATCACCGAAAGGTAGCAGGCGCGTTAGCTAGACCGAACGGCATTGTTTCAAATTCATACAACCCGGATGGAATGGTAAATGCCGTCTTTTGACGATCTGCTGGACGGACTTCAACCTGCCAGTACCCGGGAGCTAGATCAAGCGTGGAGAACCATTTTGCGCCATACAAAGCATGGAGTGTGGTATTTATGCGTGGTAGAGGAAATGAATCTGTTTTTGAGATTCATTCAGAAGTCTGTAGTCAACGTATAACCGTACGCTCCCGTCCTTCTTTTTAACCAGTACGATGGGGGATGCCCATGGGGAAGTCGACGGGCGTATAACTCTCTTGTTAAGCATGTCTTGAATCGTGGTATTCAGTTGTGACTGACAGTGAACAGGAATTCTTCTGGCGGGTTGTCAGAGAAGGTGGTGATCACCTGTATCGATTTCGTGTTGTACAAGTCCAGTCCGCCCAGGTTCCTCACTGCCGTACTGGAACATGTCGGGGAAGCTGCGTAAAAGGCTTGCTAGCATGAGTCTTCCAGTATAGGGCAAAGCCGTCCTAGTAAGTGATGGTTGTATCAAAATCGATTCCATTCCGTTCGAGTTGTCGGAAACTTCTAGTACATTTGCTGTTCGAGGCTTGCCTTCCACTCGGGTATTCTTAGCATTATTACGAAAACTGATTGTCTGCGAAGACGGGTCGATCTTATCGCAGCACCGTCGTAGAAAATCCATTCCTTAAACCGCGCTCCATGGCAGGTGGCTGCTTACTGCAAACTTATGTCGAGTGATTAAACTAGCCACCTGTACTGTGGCCATTGCTTGCGAGTCCGTCTGTAAGGTGGTGCCGTTAATATATGATGGCGGTACTCAGGCTGGACTATTTAACAATGTAATTGGGCTACCACGGCCGAGTTCAAAAAAGAACACGAAGCACCGGTATCAATAAGAAACAGACAACCTCATTATCCAATCTACCGTTCACAGTTAGTGGCTTATCTACGTCAGCATTGGCGAGACAGATAACAGAAGGTATAGATGCATACGATAAAAGTGACCTACCTCGGCCCGCTACCAGAGGTGGATTGTGTCCGCACTTCTGCGCGCGGGAACCAAACCTCTTACAGTGGACGCAATTACTCGCTGGGAAACTTGGCTGGGGTAGGTTTCTGACGGCAAAACACAAGGGTTCTGTTACTGAAGGGGTGTCACGCATTGACTCATTTACCGCCTCAAATGCCCGTGCTTTTTCAACTGCTTGTAACAGCGATGACGCCGGGTTACGCAGAAATTTTCCACGTAATTCTTGATTAGATAACCTCTGACAGAAACGGTCACAAATCTGACAATCTCTTTCCGCCGGAGATGATTGCGGAAACGCTTTGAGAGCCAGTTCCCGCAGATCATGAAAAAAAGAAGCCACTGATTCCGATGGTTGCTGGCGCCTGGCGTGGAACCTTTCGCGATAAACAGGCGCTAATTCCGTGCGCTCAAAGAGTGCTTGTAGGGTTTCTTATATAACTTCGGGTGATGAATCTGGGGCCACATCAGAGGTACGAAATTGCTTCACAGCAGTATCACCCAAAAAACTAAGGACATAGAAGCTGTGAAGCTTGTAGTTTACTGCTGGTAAGTGGATTTTGAAGTTGAATGCCCATTCATCAAGGTCATCACCGGGATTGTAAAATGCGGGTTGGCGTGGTGATGGTATACATTCGCAGCATAGCTGACTATTTCGATGGTCGAATCCCTCGATAGGGAGGGAAAAGGGAGCACGTTTCGTAGTCATCCCAGAAGTGTCATCAATTGTAACTGGACGATAGATGTGAAGTGCAAGATCCTGAATTCGTACGCCCAGAGTTTCCCCAAAATTATGCTACCCTTAATCGGAAGTCGCAGGGAGAAAACGAATAACCTGCAAACAAACTTTATTTATTGATTTACTCACCGTTCACAACAGACTTCAACGTAACAATTAAGGGGTGCCAGGGAGCTGGACGTGAGAGCACCTTGAGCACAACCGCACGGCAGTCGCCAGAGTGGAAGAGTGCGTCGACAGAAAATTCCAGTCGACCTTCAGAATTCAAACGAGCTTTAGACTGGTTAAGCGGCGTTCCCAACGGTAATAGCTCAACATGGATATCTCGGTGAATATAACCTACAGGAATAGGGTTACGTTGGAACTGATCCAACAAAACAGAACCCTGTCAGTTATGACTCTCGACATTCGATCGGCAGTGAAAAGCCAAGTCTAAGCGCGTTAACTTCGTATATTATTTCCGACCCTGGAAAATAGTGAGTACACAGAGACACGTCAAGCTAGCGAGGCACGGAGCGAGTTGTGATTTTAGCGCCGGACCGGATGTTAAAAAATGGGCAGATTGACTAAAACAAAAGTAGGTACAAAACCAAATTCATAGAAAATGTACACATGAATGCGACTATGAAAATATCATTTATTATAGTCGCTACAGGTAGTGCGAATTCATTACACAGCTGAGAGCCTAACTGCGATACTTATGCCGACCCACTAATTTTGATTCTAGTGGTTTGTAGTAAGCTTACATATATAAGGTAAGGTGAACAGTCGCGGTGGTAC
The DNA here is from genome assembly GCA_008508345.1 of Paragonimus westermani. Classification (NCBI taxonomy): domain Eukaryota; kingdom Metazoa; phylum Platyhelminthes; class Trematoda; order Plagiorchiida; family Troglotrematidae; genus Paragonimus; species Paragonimus westermani. The sequence goes on along the minus strand of QNGE01000983.1, from coordinate 48,760 downwards.
TGGCAAGGCAAATCTCATGTCGCGGGGAGTTTAGAATTTTAGGGACGTCGAAGGCGATCTCACTACGAATATTTACACAGGACAGTGATCGCAAACAGTCCAGACGCAACCCAAAACCAGAGAAAAGACGTAAAGAATAATCACAACTAGTGTATTGGCGACACAGAGACGAGGCGGCGATCTGCACAATGCCAATGGCAACAACGAAATCGAAGTCTCGATAACAATGCATTTTTTCAATCGTTCCAAACAGGTAAGTCCAGGGGAATCAAATGTCACGGTTCTAGGGACGTTCATGACGTGTGGAAAACGCTGAGTAATAGATAGGTGGGCGACCTGAAATAGATAACGGGAGAGAGAACATCAGCGGAAAGTTTAAATCGCACGCGCAACAGTTNCTAGCTAACGCGCCTGCTACCTTTCGGTGATTAATGCAGACAGTGTTGCACGATTTAGCACCAAGCCAATGATTAATCTACATCGACGACATTATTGTTCACGCCCCCACAATAGACGAGCACAATTCCAGACTGAAAAATGTATTCGAACGTCTCCGAATTGCGGGCCTGAAACTGAAGTCTACAAAATGTGTGCTCGTAAAGCAAGAAGTATCATTCTTAGGCCATCTAATCACACTCGCAGGAGTAAAAACCGATGGCACAAAAGTCAAACAAATTGTTGATTGACCGGTCCCACGATTAGTAAGCGGAGTACGCAATTTTATAGGACTGGCTTCGTATTATCGGAAATTTTCCATGTTTTGCGAAGATAGCATCCCCGTTGCATCAACCTACGGAGAAAAGCAAAAAGTTCGTATGGTCTGCTGAATGTCACGCAGCGTTCAACACTCTTAAAGATAAGCTAAGCTCCCCTCCCATTCTCGCATTTCCCGATTTCTCACCATCAGCTGGTCCCTTTATACTAGACACTGACGCCAGTGACCTAGATATCGGTGCTGTATTGTCCCAGAAGTCGGCCAATAGGGAAGTCGTGATTGCCTACGCGTCGTCGGCTTGATAAGCGAGAAAGGCTCTTTTGCACTACGCGCCGTGAAATGTTAGCTTTAGTGTATTTCCTTGAACACTTCCGCCCTTACCTACTCGGGAAACCCTTCAAAGTTCGAACGGACCACCAAGCACTACAATGGCTTCGCAACTTTCGAGAGCCGGAGGGTCAAGTAGCACTTTGGTTGGAATATTTGCAGGATTACGACTTTGACTGCATCTATCGCCCGGGAAGCCGCCACGCGAATGCTGATGTGTTGTCCCGCTTTCCCACGGAAACTGTTAACGCTATGTTATCCACACCATCAGTTGGGGCTACGTGGGCACACTATCAACTGAATGATCCATAAATTTCTAACATCTACCGTCGACAACTTGATGGAAACCCAAAACCCACTGGTCGCGAAATAGAGGGCAGATCCCTTGAAGAGCGCTGCTCATGGTCACAGTGGGCAGATTTGCGAGTTATCGATGGCTTATTGCATTTATTTGATAGAGCCAAACGAACGTACAGACTAATCGTCCCATCTGGCAAGGTTTCAAAGGTTGTCCGAGAGGTTCATGTAGAACTTCGACATGCGGGTGAGCGGAGGATAGAAGCAGCTGTCCGACAGCGCTTTTGGTGGCCAAAGCTACATGACGATGTTGTTCGCAACTGTGCCAACTATAACATCTGTGCGCAAGCCAACCCCCCACTGTAGCTCCCAGGGCCCCACTTCAAACGGTTGTAACAGTCGGCCCCAACCACCGTGTGAGAATTGATGTGATGGGACCACTACTGACGTCGAGGATGGGAAATAAATATATTCTTGTGATTGTCGACTATTTTACCAAATGGTGTGAGGTCTTTTTGATGCCAACCCAAGAGGCTCCTACAATAACATCGTTGTTCGTAAACGAATGAGTCGCTGGTTTCGGTACACCCATTGAGCTGCACTCCGACCAAGGCGCTGTGTTTGAAAGTCGTCTCCTAGAAGAAGTATGCCGTATGTTGTGCGTGCGCAAAACCCGAACAACTCCTTACCACCCTCAGAGTTACGGCTTGGTCGAACGAACTAATCGTACTGTAATGACGATTCTACATACCTTTATTGAACGACACCAGTCGGATCGTTGGGACGAAATCCTGCCACAGTGTCTCTTGGCGCATAGGGCTGCCGTCCATTCAAGTACATGGTACACACCTTCACTACCAACCCTCGGGCATGAACGACGCCAGCCAATTGAAGTATTAACACCGCTGGCGCCAGCCGAATGCATAGGTTTACCAAATTACGTCAAGGAGCTGGGCGAACGGTTGCTAGTCGCGTATAAAATTGCCGCCCAACATCAGCCAAAGTCGCAACACCATCAAAAAAGCTCCTATGACCGTACAGCAAACGGATCAGTTGACCGCTTTGGGGATCATGTCTGGTCGTACAGACCAAAACCACCATTAGGGGCTGCGCACAAATTCCATCGCCCGTAGCTAGGTCCATTCGTAATTGTGCACGTGCGGTCACCCACCGTATATGTAATTCGTGACACTACAAACCCAACAGCGGATATACTTACGGTACATTGCAATCAGTTAAAGCCAGCCCAAACGCCGGAGGAAGCCCAGATGCGGCCCCTGCCAGTACCACCTGGCAGCGTTCCGATCGCGGGGCAGACAGTCGAAGTACCAGCCGAAGGTGGTTCCAGCAACAGTGGCGGTACCGAGGCCCTGGGGTCAGTGCCTCATTGAAAAGGGAGCAGTGTAACAACACAGAAACTGTTGCGCGTGCGATTTAAACTTTCCGCTGATGTTCTCTCTCCCGTTATCTATTTCAGGTCGCCCACCTATCTATTACTCAGCGTTTTCCACACGTCATGAACGTCCCTAGAACCGTGACATTTGATTCCCCTGGACTTACCTGTTTGGAACGATTGAAAAAATGCATTGTTATCGAGACTTCGATTTCGTTGTTGCCATTGGCATTGTGCAGATCGCCGCCTCGTCTCTGTGTCGCCAATACACTAGTTGTGATTATTCTTTACGTCTTTTCTCTGGTTTTGGGTTGCGTCTGGACTGTCTGCGATCGCTGTCCTAGGTATACAGTTATCGTCCAGTTACACAACTCAAATTCAATCCGTGCGAGCTCTCTGGTTTCGGTTGAGAGTCGGTTTCCTTTCATACAAAAATAATGGGAAAACTGGTATAAGGCGAGTGTTACGGCAAGTTTCAGTAAAATGGTACAAGTAAAATTCCCACATCAAATGTATGAAAATGCGCATTTCTCGGATCCTAACATTATCGCACCTAGTTAATATTTAAATGGTCACTTTCGTACGGTGAACAACGAGGACGTTTTATGGGGACTATTCAAGGAGAGGTATCAGAACTTCTGGGAGTACTAGGAGGACCTGATCAGATTTCAAAGGGAAACCTGCAGCAGTTTCTTCATCAATAGCTTGCAAACTGCAGCAAGTGTCAAGAAACATGGGAGAGCAGATTTGCCACCAGGCTTCCCGTACGGAAGTGTCGTGTATAGATGTATACAATGTACTCGTCGGACGGTAGCCTCCAAACGGTAATATATTAGTACAATTCTTATGACATTACCTTTTAGATTCGCCGATTACGGCTGCAAGGTTTCTTGGGTAGTTCACTATCTTAGCGGGGCATATCGCATCGAGAAGGCCAAGCAAGAACATTCACACGACTTCCAGGTTGGACGGCCTAACATATATCCGAGAAATAGAAGTCTGTCGATAACAGATGAGTGGCATATGACTGAGATGATGCAGAACTTCAAAAGCACTCGTGAAATGAAGTTGTACGTTAAAAGTAAGTTGGGGGAAAAGATGCATGCAGACGACTTGCGCAACCTACGTAAGAAGCAGTGTAGAGCTGACTCTCGGAGCGAGCTGGTTAAATTACGCTGCTGAAAGCAAAAGGACAGTAATGCTTTCTGTTTGAGGAGAAGTATTTGCGGTTCGCATTCTTTGTTCCGAAGGCTTCTTTCCAGCTGTGTCCTAAATTTAACGACGTCATTTTGGCGGACGCCACTCCTCAGTTAATCTACGGGGGCTTCATACTGTGGCACGCCAGGTTGGTTGATGTAACTGGCGTAGATGTGACGTTTTTCTACGCAATGATATATAAGGAAACGACGGCCAGTTACCGGATAGTTTCACAACGTATGCTGAAAATGTTACCATGCACGTCAGCAGTGCAAATCTTCGTCTTTGATCGTCCGCCTGCACAGTGGCGAGCAATTCGCGAAGTTTATCCTAGGTGTGCCACTGTATTCTGCCGTTTTCACTTAATGAATGGTGTATCCCGGCGATGTCGTCACTTAGTATGCTTAGACACGTATCAGAGAAATCACGTACACCAGTGGACACCTAACATGGTATACACAGAGAACAGCTCACAGTTTAACAGGTCACTGCAGGCTATCAAGTCTGTAAGCCGGGAGGCTTTCGATTACCTTTGTAAGACATGGCTTGTCTGCAAATCTGGCTGGGCCTCTCATTTGCTAACAGAGACCATTCTCTTCGATAACTATACAACCGACCGGTGGAGAACGGGGATAGGCACATTAAAAGTGCTGTATGTGAACGTTCAGCAGTATATGCGTTAATGAAACATATTGTTGAACGTTCAAAGTGTGTCTCCCAACCGACTGTGCGCTGCTGGTATACAACGTATTAAGTTGTTTAAACCACCGGTGGGGTATGAAAACCTCTGTGCACTTCTGAAACCGTTACCAGAATTTGCAAGATGTGCTTTTCTCAGGTATTTCGATAATATTCGAAAGGGATGTGGAATGTTCGGTGCGGAAAACAGCGAATGTTTCACGTTGCCGTTGGTGAAAATAGTAGATATGATTGCAGCTTCTTTTCTCAATGGCTGATGGGGTGTAGCCATCTGGTCGCGGTTTTCCGAGTAATCGACAGGCCGATCGGCAGGTCAGCGAAGGAGTATAGATAGGCATTACCTGACACTGCCCCCACTGAGGTTGCACCTAATGACACGCACGAACCAATAGTATGCATGCCCACTCCGGTGGCACATTCCCGTTTAGACAAGATCCTAAACGCGGAAGATGCATGCCAAGAACTTGCTTTTACTTCGGGCTGCATGAGTGATGACAATAACAACAAGCATGTAGCGACGATCCGTGGGTTACTCACTGGGTTACTCATAACCAGCCGGCTTCCGTTCACTTGAGCTTACATCAGCGCCAGAGAGTAGCTTCAGACGACGACCGATGCATAAGTCTACTCGCGACGTGGAAGGAAGAACGTTCAGCGTCGGCAGATAAACAGATACTTGGGCTAGAAAGCTTTTCAATGCGATTACTTCACCAGCCCAATACTCTGCGCAAACGAAGAAGAAAAAAGTACGCCGTAACCCCCGGTTATTCTCGATGGTAATCAAATTTAAGAAATGCTTATGATGCTTTCGAACAAGTGTGCAGATAAAGCTGACTGGACGGTATCCAAAAATTATACAAAAATTGAATGGAAACGTTACAGAACTACCTACTTATCCTATTTCCAAACGTTGCTGCAAATATAACGACTTGTCCCCAAGGCTTGACGAATTGTTTTTGTTTGATGCCTGTTGGGACTACATTCCGACTGTTCCTCAGGAAGTGCAATCCAAATTGCTAGTGGACTAGTCGAACGCATGCCAACTTGTCTACTACACTATCATTCAAGGGCACAGAGAAGGCAGAATAATCAGGAAATATAGCGACCCCCTAGGAATGGCTCAATTTTGTGATATTCTGTTCTAGTATTTGACACTTGCAGTCGAGACACGTTTGTTTAAGCCAACCGGATGCTTTGTTTCCTCTGAGGTGAAGAAACGTCACTTTTTCCATTCCGTGAGATACACGCTGCCGCTTGCTGACAGTAAAACTGCTTCTGCCTTGGCCGTGAGAATATATATGGGGTAATTTGCCGTTTCGATACCAGATATCGAAGTGGACCCCGGAGGATTGATAGAGAAGAAACTCTGAAACTGACTTCCCAGCGGAGTCGACCAGCGGGCGCGACTGCCAAAATGACGTCTGAAGTCGGACACTGCACAGCCAGCTTTTGCGCCAACGTCTCAAACAGCTTCAGTTGCACCTTTCGAATTGGTGATTTTATTTCTTCAAAATGGCTGTGGATGCCTACGCAGTTGTTGACGTGGATTCCTAATATAACATAGAAAAGACGACGGGACCAGTTGTTGTGACAAACTAATACTGAACACGAGCGCGAATAACTGACACGAACAATGGTGAACGAATAACGTGAGTGGAATCCCCTTTCTAATGACCCCCAAAATGCAAGCTATATAAACCGCTGGAAACACGGACAATGCAGACTTAGGAAAGACAATGCAGGTAACCACCAGACGCTTCGTGAATTTATACTGGAATCTGGTAAGTATTCAAGGAAAATCTATTGTGGCCACGTGAGCGCGTGAAGAAACATTCGAATCCCACGCCGGTGCGTATCTCAGTAACGGCTTGAGATATCTGTTTTTTTACAACGTAGTCATGTTCTTCCTGTCAGGTGTGTCGTGTTCCTAACAGTTGACACGTCCCGCGGGATCAAAGTAGCACACAAGCACATCCACCCCGTCAATGTAGCGGAGCATGGACTTCTAGTGATTCGCAATTGTTATTTATTGACAGCAATCGATGGACACGTTCGTCTCCCCTTTGTTTTCACATGTCATGACATGACTTTAATAATAATAATAATAATAATAATAATAATAATAATAATAATAATAATAATAATAATAATGGTATATTTCTCAACCCATTTGTGAGAAACACGCTCGGATAAGCGTGATCAGTACACACATTTCAACGTGAACTACATAACGTACACATAATTGTTAATTGTACAAGACACCAATTATGGAAATAGAGTAATAAAACGGACAAAATAATGAAGGAACACTCTAGTTTATGAAGAGGCAGATGGCTCACTTGCTTCCGAAACAAAAGTTCTCAAGATTTTCAATATTCGATAAAAAATGTTAAGTTGTTACATCAATTGTTGCTTCACAAGGCTAACGTAGGTCTTATGTTCAAGGTCATGCCAGAAAAAGGATTTTTCAGGATGGAGAAAATGAATAGTCGAAGAATTTCGCCATTAGTTGATATGGATGGCTTCGGAAAAATACGTAGAAATTTTTGGGAAGATGAGGGAAGATAGGTGGGTACCAATTTTTCCGGAGAACTGGACGATCTTCTGGACTGGACTCCGTTATTTCCTCAAATCGACGGAATTTCACGAATTGCCCAACCAGTACAGGATTTTGATTCTCCGAACGTTGTGGAATGTTGTCTCGCATTGGAATTTACCGTAGAATCAAGAATGAAAGGCAAAATTACGTGATAAGCAGAAGAACGTAAAATGGTCATGTGAAGTATGACGAATGATGGAGTCTGACATTTTCTGGCTAAATCCTTTATATAACATTTACAATTTTGTGCTAATTAGTAAAATATATATCTCTAACAAATAATTGTTGTCGTATAACGCGAAAAGTGACCAATTCACAGATTATCCTAGTATATGACTACAGCCGAATTCCGATATCGATTTAGTATGTCCGGCCGTTGTGTAGAATGGGAAGATGTTTAGCAACACGGAAAGATTATCAGGTTGTCTGTAGAATAGGAAGAGGCACGTATTTATATGTAATCATATGAGGCGAACAGGTTAAGTTATATATATTCTCTAAACCGTTTTAACTTGCACAGCTATTGCGTAGTGGTTAATAGCTATACAGAGCTGATAATCGTTGAGTATGGAGTAAGAGTACCGGGATGGTTTGGTTACTACTAACGGGGATGTTTAAGATGCCATATGTAGTTTTGCTATGCAGCTGCAATTTTTCGACAAAGCTGTGTACAAGATCTATCCTGCTGGAGAAATGATAAGTTTCGAAATGAGGAATTTCTCAAATGGCTAAATTGATAGCTTTGATCGGTTCGAAGTGTGTGTGGCGTTACATCCTGTGGTATAGATTCACCCTCCGTTATTATTAGATTAGATCAGATGGTTAGATGTTATTAGGTCCGTTTTGAAAGATATCGTCTTCAGGCAGGCAGAGTTTGAAGATCAACATGACGTTCTTTAATGTTAGGAAAGTTTCTAGGCTTCGTTTGAATTGATGTATATTCTTACTGGTTCTAATTGCATGTGGGAGTTTGTTCCAAATGTAAGTATATTTCACTAGGAAAAAATTTGAACGGAGTTTTCTACGGGATTTAAGAGTTGCCAAAGTGAACTCTTTGTTCCTGATGTTGTATTTTGAGCTATGTTGAAGGCGAATCGCGAGTTTTACCTTAAATTTATTGCTATAAACTAGATTATACATGAGCGCAAGGTTTAGCTTGAGACGCCGTAGCCAAAGAGGATCCAGTTTAAGCGTCTGGCATCGTTCTCTGTAGTTCAACGAAGGCGGATAACCCACTAAACCTTTCGTAAATGCACGTTGGAGACTTTCCAGAGCTAGCCTATCAGACTTGCGCAAGTGACTATATATGAACGTGCAGTACTCAAGCTGGGGTCGTACGCACAGCTTATAAAGGTGCAGTCGAGCTGCAGGAAAAAAGAATGAGTGCCTGATGTATCCAATCGTTCGCTTAGTTTTAGCTACTAGGAAAGAAATGTGTTCAGCAAAATTGAATGAGTTTGAGTAACGTATACCTAGGTCGCGGACTGAGTTGGCAGTTGGAATAGCATGACCATCCAGCTTTATAAAGTCCTCTGGTATATGACAACCGTGTGTGACAATGGTGGATTTATTGGCTGAGAATTTCATCAGCCAGGTTTGACACCAAGACTCTAATGACATGATGTCTTCCCGTATATTTCCTAAAGAAGAATTGAGATCGCCAGTAGGAAAAGTATAGACAAGTTTGATGTCATCAGCGAATAGGAATAGTTTGCCATGTTTGATAACTTCACATATATCATCTATATACATAAGAAAGAGCAACGGTCCCAGGACGCTTCCTTGAATCACTCCGCTGGTGACTGGTCTGGGCGTTGAGCTGTTATCTCCTATTTTCACTGTTTGTGTGCGGTCCACAAGGTATGAAGCAAACCAGCTGAGTAATGGGTCACGTATACCGAAAGATGCCATTTTGATCAGAAGGCGCTTATGAGGCACACGATCAAAAGCTTTTTGCATATCCAGGAGTATGATAACAACTGCATTCCCTGAATCAGCAGATATTGTAACATGATCAAAGAATTCCAGCTGACACGTCATGCACGAACGTTTGCTGAGGAACCCATGCTGGGATAGGTTTATAAGCTTTTGTGATAATAAGAATTCAACCATGCGACATTTTATTATCCTTTCCAATACTCTGGAACAAATTGAAGTATGGTTAATGGGACGATAATTGTTGATGTTCTGTCGTGAGCCACCTTTGTAACGGGGCTGAATTATAGAATTTTTCCATTGGAGTGGGAAGGAACCTAACGATAGAGAAAGTGTATAAATATTAAGCAAAAGGAAAGGGATGTCATCCCCTCCGTGTTTGAGAGCAACAGGGTGTATACCCTCTGGACCAGGTAGGTAAGAGGGTTTGATAGTAGCTAACTGAGAGCGGATTTTTACTGCATCAACAGTAACGTGGCTTAGGAACGTGTTTGTTTTTACAGGGAGAGGTGAGGGCAATACATTTTCCTCAATGTTGAAGGAAGCAGCAAAATACGAATTGAAGGCTTCGCAGATTGTTACGGGATCATCTACGGTAGTTTTGTTCTGTAATGTAACTACGGAGATAATAGGGTCTCTTGTACAGTTTCTGCGTTTCAATAACTGCATCAACTCAAAGCTTTTCTCTTTGCTGTTCAATGCACGTTTTTCTTCATTCTGATGGAGCATTTTGGTCCTAGTTTCTATCGTGTCAAACATTTTGTGCATTTGAATAATAAGGGAGAAGTCTTGTGTTTTTCGATATCGTGATTTCAGATTTTGGAGCTTACGTTCCTCTTTTGGAGTGAGGGTCCAGTTTTTACCACACACTCTACGGCGTTTCGATTTTTCCGGGGCTAAAATGTTCATACAAAATCTGAAGTGTTCTGTAAATACTTCGGTTGCTATACTAGGGTCAGAGGTCAGAAAGAATGTGTCCCACACCAATGACCTCAACAGAGTGGCGAACGTATTCCAGTCGATTAATTTTATCTGGCGATAACTTACTATGTTCGATGCTATTACAGCTTTTAGGTCAAACATGAGGTTGACCACGTTGTGATCACTTCCTGGGAACCGTTCTAGGACGGATACTTTAGCAGAGGAGATACCTGTTGTAAAAATGAGATCTAAAGTGTGGTCTAGTCTGGTAGGTTCTAAGACATGTTGGCGCCAACCATTTACTTGGATACATGCAAGAAACTCTGCTTGATTTGCGGGGGCTGTGAAGGAGGTCCAAGAAATATTGGGCATATTGAAATCTCCACCAATTATTTTGTACTGCGTGGGCAATGTTGATACATAATTCAGTCCATTGATAAGATTGGTCATGGCGTCCTGAGAGGCGTTAGGTGGTCTGTAGACACATCCTAAGAGTAGTTCACGGGATTCAGTTGCCACTGATAGCCACAATGAGTCATCAATTCTATCAAGACACGGCTCATCGAGTATAGTTGCAGAATACTGCTCCCTCAAGTAAATTAAACATCCACCGCCACGTCCTGCATCCCGATTTTTTCGGAACATATGATAACCTATAACATTTAGTTGTGTGTTTGAAGTCTCAAGGGTACACCAAGCTTCAGTGACCAGAATAATGCAAGGATTATATAAAAAGACGAAGGATCTAAAAATCTGCATCTTATTGACTAGTGAGCGTGCATTCAAAAGCAATAAACTTATTGCATTTTCCTTACTCGACTTCATTGTAAGACATTTGAAAATGTCCGAAGCAGAAGGGTCTTTCTGATTCAGAGACTTTGGTAACGTCCCTTGGTCTGAGGCGGTTACGGTAAGCGCGTCGATAACTACTGGAATATCCCCTGCGTCTGAGTCCATGACAACCATGCACTGTCCGTGCCACTTGCTTTCGATCTTCGGAACGCCGTTGTACAGCGTTAGTGGTGCATCATTCTTATCAACAGACCCGCGGGAATTTCTTCTGGAAAGGAGCATAGCATCCGGTCGCACCGCTGCCTACAGTCCATCTGGGAACGGGCAAGTCGAACGTCTCAATGGCACTCTGACGCACCGTCATACTTTCCCCAGAGTCGCAAAGGCTTCCTACCGTGTAATGGGGGACCGTGTCAATTGATGCCCTCCATTCTACCACATCTTTGCTCTGTACGGCGACCAACGATACTCCGCGTAGGCGACTGTCCCCGTGTAATCGTAGATCAACGTTCTATATACTTTCACCAGCTTGCCGACCGAACCCGATTTCGTTCCTTTTCGGAAATGTGTTCGCTGGTCCAAATTCGACCAGTTGGTGAAGGAAGTAGACCTACTAGACTGCAATCAACAATTCACTCATCTGTGCTTCAATAACGACCGCAAAGACACGTCTGCTCATCGTCATTTGTCGCCCAACGTAAAAGATTGCGGTTAATCTGATAATCATTCAACACCAGAAGTTATCCACACCAGTGATGAGCAGTAACCCCGATGTGTATACACAAATGTTGGATCCAGCGTAGTACGTCTCAATGATCTCACTTACCCTGATAGTTTGTGATAACAGAGAAAGACAGCAACGTGTGTGTCCTTGCTTTTGAAAGAAACATGATTTTGTGTACATTTCAAACGATCCATCCTGTTATTTGGTTGATGATGAATATGGCGTAGTTTTGTACATAAAAATTGATAGTATTGCATTTATATTATTTATCGTAGCACATTTGTCACCTGGTATTTCTAGCCCTCCTAGTCCTGCTTTGAGATAAATAAACCCCCCATCACATCAACTTCGTTTTCTCTTGCACACGCTCGTCGTGAGCACAACAACGGCGAGCGCAGCTGTTAGTCGTTTGTGCCAGTCGTCTGCTGGAGTGCTTCACGGGAGGGAGGGAGATTCTTGCCATGAGTGCTTCCACGCCGACCGCACCGGAATTGCAGCGTACCAGCATTCGACATTAGGACGGAACGACCTCAGATCCGCTTTTATGTGGGAATATGCTCAAGTCGGGCAGCATGTAGAAGCCGGTGATTAACGCTGAGGCGAATCACTCGAGCACTGGAACACCTTATACAACTCGGAATTTTGTTGCACACATCGGTAATTTCTTTACTCATCTACCATCAGGAGACGTTGTCCGGTCAGTGGTTTCTGAACCAAATGCCCACTCTTAGCGACTGCCAAGGAGACCATAAAACTTTCGGAGCAATCAGTGAAGGATGCGGCGACGGCTCTTCAATATAAAGATAAACGCAACACTCGCCTAATTACGTGGGAAGCCCATGTAATGAGACGCGACCCTTCGATGTTGGCTAGGTAAATGGTTGCTACCGTGACACCTGATTTCTGCGATAACATTAGCCGTGCTAACTGGCTGAAAGCCGAAGAGACCACAGACACAAAAGGCACAATGATATCCCTCGCCCGGATACCGAGTTAAGATGAAATTATCTTAAATAAAAGTGTGCTGGAATGTTATGCTCTAATTTCAAAAGCTTGTTCCGACAAGGACGCACTATAGAACGGAAACTGGAATCTTCACTCTGTGTAACAAAACCCATTACAATTCCAGGGACCTCTCCGAAGTTTCTGAAGGAAACTACACTGTAGAAACCGATAATGACGATTTTGATAATCACTCAGAGGCGCTATGGTAGGAAGCGTTTTATAATTAGGCTGAAGTCATCAGGGCTGCCACTTCGTACAAGTACCTTGGGTCTCCAACGGCGTGTGGGCCCGTGAGCTTTGCTTTTGAGCAAGTGGCGGAAGTGCTGGCAACTAGTGATACCGAATCAAAGCCTATCCAGGAGCCCCCAAAAGACGTTGCTAACGCGCAAGGCAAGTGTTCCCTTGCGCAAAATGTAAAAGGCCTCCTGAGGCAGCCAGTAATCAACGTCAAGCAGACTCTAGCACAATGGAAACTGAAACTTTGTTCCAACTAAGCCACGTTTTTTTAGCAGGTTTATTGGGAGCAGCACCGTCGTCGAATGCCTCACAAACAGGCATTGCTTCCCAAATACCGTCAGTACAGACCACACTAGAGGAAGAGGGCACCTGTGCAAAAGCCACAAGAAGTTGTTGCGCGAAAAGACACCAAGTTTGATACTCAACTAAGTCACGCAAATATTCAGTAGCTTCATGAAGCCTGCCGAAATTATACGGAGGTGATCACCGTGGCACACAAGAATCCTCACATTGTGACTCTCGCGGAAACACACAGCTCATGCAACAGAACAGCGCAAATGAAATCTTTATACTAGTCTATTCAGTTTACTGTGATGACTGCAGACCGGGGACTGCCATTCACGCTATTTTTTGAGTTATCCATCTCTTCTATACGCAGCGGCAAAATTCCATCCCAATGCGCGTCGTTGTATGGTTGCTAAAATCTCTGTAGCCACGATTTTCTGTTATTGGGAGTTGTCTACCGATCATCTTTGATCTCATCTGCATACGATGAGACTTTTTTGTTGCATTTGAACGGATTTACTCTGAATCGGCATTCCTCTCAATTGATTGTCGTGAGAGTATCCAACCCGGAAGAGCGTTCCAAGCACAGCATCCTCAGCGAGCTCCGGGAGACAGCTATGCTTAAGCTCTGCCATTAGTTGTGCGAAAAAGGTCTGGATGCAACGGATGAATTTTGTGACGACGTACCGTGCGGGACAGATCTCTTCTCTGCTGGGTCTCGTGCTCACAAACAAAAGCCATTAAATTGAACAGGTTAGCAGAGAAGCTTCCACAGACAACTTTGGTCATCCGATCCTGGTCTTTGATTTCCTGCGCTACGGGGTACAACGACCAGCGATGAACCTAATAATCATTGATGATTCTGTCAAGGTCTGTTGCATTATTTTGAGATTGCCGGGCTTCGATTGATGTCGAAAGGTGGTCTTACGCTTTGCTGTTTTCCCTAAATAAGATATGTTACTCATCTTTGCTCTTACACCGTCTACTTTGACAGTTTCCCTTACCCCTGTTTAGCCCGAGCCCTGTAAACTTCTAAATGCCAAGAGTAGACATTTTTCTTTGGTATTATTTCTTGAGTAACTTATGATTCTCGTCATTTCTCGATGCATAAACAATCGTTTTGCTGTGAATCAAACAGTGACCATTTGTTTGAGCGAGGTAAACTCGTTTTATCATCCACCATTTTGATCGGTGCCCGGTTTTCGATTTGTTGTACAGGCACTTCAACATTCAAGATAAGAGACAATTTTCTTGTGCATTGATTTAATTAGTACCGTATTAAATCCAGTTGTTACGGGCTCCTTTTCGTTTACTGTTTCAAGGATATTTTACCTCTGTCGTTGAATATTGAGAGGCATTTACCGAATCAGCAGATTACGCGTAACTCGGTGTGAACTTGAATTGTTTGCGAGTGATCCAATGATGACCTCTTCTCGAGTTCCACTCTCAGAAAGGATGCGCCGCATTCCATACAAGCGTGCGGAACTATTTGCCGGGCAGAGGCAGCCCAGTAATCCCTAAGACGTCGAAGCACTCCACGAAACTCGCAGCCGGCAAAGACCAGAAACTCATCGCTATCGTCTCCGATGGCAATCAGAACGGCCGAGAATGGCACACTGAAACAAACCTTTTTCATCAAATACATGCAACATCGTTGCAAGAACTACCCTCAGCCTTTTACTTGCGGCAATCGAAAGAAGAAATTACTTTCGAGGCCAGCATCATTGCCGACTTACTCAGGCATCAGTACGCTGCCGTTTACAACTCTGAGTTATCGCCTTCTTTCCAGTTTTTCTTCACAGTATCTAAAGAGCCTCTTCTCTCTGCAGAAGCCTCAATGTACGACGCCTGGGGTTTGTTTACCAAGTACAACCATTTTAATTCATCCACGAGTTCTAAAGGAAACGTGTTTTGTACTTGTCTAATGATTCCATTACTTCTTTATGTCAGCTTTTTCTGTTGGCATTCTTCTCAAGGAATGGAAGGGGATTGTCGTCACCCTTGTTTATAATTCGGGCGATCAGCATTCTCCAGTCATTCATCATCCCTTCGGCCTAACGAGTATTCCTTGCAAAATCTCACAGTGTCTCCTCGAACAAGCTATCTTAAAGCACCTTTCAGACAATACTCACATCTCTGCATCTCAACACGGATTTTTGCCAAACAGGTGCAGTTTAACAGGCATGCTCTTTTATGAACGGCTTAACGGATGCCAGAGATCATGACCCCATCTCGGACGCCACTTTCTTTGGTTGGCTAATACGTTTGACTGGGTGCCACGCAGCCCACTGCAACAGGAAATGGATACACACGACATCAGAGGTGGTGGTCATTGCTGAATCGCCTCGCCTCTTAGTGATAGAACTTTTCGTGTTGAGGCCGGCTTTGACTTCTCCTCCCCGCACCTGTCCCAGCGGGCGTACCACAGGGATTTGTTCTTGGCTGACTATCATTTCTTGTTTATATCAGTAGTTTGATGGAGACAATTTTCAGTCACTCTGTTCTCTATACGGATAGCTTGAAGACCAGCAACTCCCGCGATCCAAACGCTGCAATCTGATCTCTATGTAGCCGAGAAATGGCTAGTGGAGTGGAATCTTTCAAACGACTCTGACGATGTCTTGTAACGGAAGTGCGTGTTGCCAAGGCGAGTCCTGGAAATGACCTGAATATAGTAACATCGTCGAACTTGTTCCTCTAACTTCATTACGGAAAAGCACCCAAAAATTACTCGTCGTAGCGAGCACGGTTGAGCGAGTTCTCCGACGAATTGACGACAATGCTTCTCACACCTTCTATGAGGTTAATGTCAGACTATTGGTCAACTCGGCTTTTCATTATGGCCTCAAAAATTATGTAAACACACCTGGAGGGTGCAGCGAGCTGCGACAAACATTGTAGTAGACCTATGGAAAACTTTGTACGAGTTTCGCTTGGAACTCTCCGATCTTTGTCCTCCGAAATGTCGAAGGCTGCGAGAACGTATTCTCACTTTTTCTCTTTTTTTGAAAGGCCGACGGGGAAACCCCGTATTTTTGCATGTCTGAGTAGGTTAAGAGATTACGGTAAAACGTCATTAAAAAAGAGACCTCAAACGCTCATCCTACGTGAGCTTTTTTTCACAAGCCGGTTGCCTATTGAAATAGTCTTTCTTTAATTGTCGTTGATGCTTGTTCCAGGATGCGACTCAGTGCTGTGTTAAACGTTTATTTGCTTGAATGGTTTAGTGTGTGAACAACAGAATTTTACTTTTTCTCATCTGTTGCTCCTACATTGACACTATATCCAGAGAGAGTGGTAACGTCAGTTTTCTGTGGTTACATTTAAGAAAATATGGCGCCCGTGTGCCATTAGAAGTAGAAACATGCCGACCAGCGGGGCTTGGGCTAACGGTCTTACACACGTGTGTCAATCGTTAAATCACTGGAAAAGCTGACCTTAGGTGAATATCTTCGGGAGACCTAAAATACGTTCCTATATGGCAGCACTGCTGGAGGATGGAGATATCCCGGATTTATGGAGGATTTCGAAGGAATTACGGAGGCAGTTAAAATCAAGACCGGCCGGATAAAACTAGCAGACCTGCGAATTCTGATCAAGCGCATGGAAAAAGCACTGCTGAATGCGATACGGCGGAGCCCTGCAATGATGCAGTGGATCGCCCCGAAGGAGGCGCTGATCGCCGGGTTACACAGCCCCGCCGACTGCCAGAAGAGAGTGAGGTGGTTCAGCGGCACCCGGCTTAGAGCTGGTTCATGCCGTGAAGCTGCGAGCAGCGTTTTTAAGACCCTTGCCGCCTTTGCACCAGAACTTAGAGCACCGCAGGCCGGCAGATCAGTTCTTGGAGGGAGTACCACCACTAGTTCATGATCATCTCGGAGTTGCTGTTACCGCCCAGTCGACGAAGCCGGAACGATTTACAGATGCAACGCGACAATTGCTGGTAGAAAACTCCCCGACAGCCAGCGAGTTGGAGGCGCGTAAACGAATTAGACTGAATGACCTCGGGAGCGCAGTGGGAAAATTGGCTCGGGAAATGGCAGGCTTGAAGTTGCGGAAAGAGGGGACTGTGGCGATGCCCGTTACGAGTGCGGAGAACGTGGACACTGGCGAAGGTTTCTCCCGCTCAGCAAGAAAATGTACCCAGACGTTTTGCCGATCGCATTTTGTTAGAAAGGAGAGAATCATTAATAATGATAGTTAATGAGGCAGCAGTTTAGGCTAAGTTGGAAATCAGTGGTAGTTCGTAGTACTCGTTGATTGACACTAGAGCCGCGATTTCATTGATCACTTCGAGGCCAGAAAGAATTGTTCGTCGGCGTGTGATGGTCGTTTGAACAGTCGCTGGGTTTACTCTCGAAGTCTATGGCCTGGTAGAATATGGTGTCCAAATCAATAGTCACGTAGTCGAACAACCTTCTGTCGTTTCCCCTGACGCATGTCAAACTACACTCGGGGTGGAGTTTCTTGACCGAGCTAGGGCCGAGATTGATGGCAAGCACGATAAACTCGCATCAAAGTATGGGGCGGTTCCATTGGTGAGAAAGCGCAAACCTCATTTCGGACAAATTGAAGCAAACACACCTAGAGCAATATCAACTTCTGACGATCATTCGCTGAATGAAGTGATACGCAAGACTAGGGATTTTTCCATCATGAGCCAAGATCCGTATGGCTACTGTGAATTGAACACAGAAGCTCTATCGGGCCATTTCGATTTCAGCCATTCGGCCCCAATAGAACTCTCATAAACCTGCAGCCGGATGTTTGAATGCAAGTGAACGACAGGCTGGAAGAAATCATCGAAGAGACCGATAACCCATTTAATTCTTCCGTCTTGCTGACGAGAAAGCTCAATGGCGGATCCCTCTTCTGCCTAAATTTCGGCAGACTTGCCAATATTACGGTCAACAAAGCTGTACCAGTCCAAGCGGTAGCAGAGATTTCCGACAAACTATGGAACGCGAGGGTATTTACGGTGTTGAACCTGTGGTCATGATATCGGCAGATTCCGGTAAAGCAATCGGACCGAGTTCAAACGGCGTTCCCAGTGGGAAGAAGGCCACACCGATTCAAACGTACCCCGTTCGAGCTCTCAGGCGCCCATTTCACGTTCAGACGACCTATGCTGAAGGTAGTTGGGAGACTGAGCTGTACTTTTGTCTATGGAGAATATACCTTCATCTACAGCGTGCAGACGTAACATGCAGCACACGTCCCAGATGTGTTACGGAAAATTGGACAAGCCGGCACACGGGTCAGTAGTGCAAAGTCTCAACCGGCGAAACAAACGATAGTGCTCTCGGTCACATGGTCGGTCAGGGTGAGGTCAAGCCACTGCCCGAGAAACTACTGACGACCGAAGATATCCCGGTGCCAGTATCAAGAAGGACGTTGCGACAGTTCCTTGATCGCGTTGGGTCTCGCAGTAGCCTCATCAAAGGCTTCCATGACTTCGCGAAACCATCATACAAAATTCTGAGTGAAGGTTGCCAGTTTTGCTGGTCAATAGAAGCCAATTTACCAACAACTGATGAGAAAAGGACAGCTGACCCTGAAATTGTCAATGACTGAACAGGCCTTCGTTGTTGCAACAGATGCCGGTCATATAAGAACCGGAGTTGAACTAAAGCAGGGGGTAGTGTTTCGGAATGTTCCAGTCTGGCATTAAGTCCTGCCAAAGAAATTACTCAACGACAGAAAGGCAGTGTTTTGTGATCGTGTGCGCCTTGGAAAAACGGAGGCTGTACTTCCTCGGGTGACCTTTTCATCTGGAGTCTGACCATAAACCTTTTGAGCGTATTAAATCAGCTATGGACCCCTTGGGAAAACTGGCTCATTGGGCATTACAAATACAGGAGTATGACTTCATAATTAGCCATGTAGCCGAAAAAGATAACTGTTCTGGATTTGTTTGCCAGAACACAACACATGCATGAGGTACACAAGGAGGAGATCGGAGTTTACAATGGTGGACTGTAGAGCGATCCCTGAAAGTTACAAGCAGCACAAAGGATGAGTACGGTGACCCGGCGGCTGTTAACCAACTTCTAACAGGAGGGCAACCGCCAGAAGGCGAGGGGTTCCGAAACTGGTTGCTTTCATAATGTACTGGTCTGATTTGTGGTTGATTACGTCCGGAATTTAGACGAGCCAACTGCGAGGGGGAGAGGAGAAACGTTCCGGTTATACCGATGAAATCGAAAGTGACACTTGCGAAGGGTGGTCATCAGCTGGATCAAACGGGATTTCATCGAACCTACGAACTACTGAACGTCATGTTGATTTTCAAACTCTGCTTGCCTGAAGACGATATCTTTCAAATCGGACCTAATAACATCTAACCATCTGATCTAATCTAATAATAACGCAGGGTGAATCTATACCACAGGATGTAACGCCACACACACTTCGAACTGATCAAAGCTATCAATTTATCCATTTGAGAAATTCCCCACTTCGAAACCTATTATCTCTTCAGCAGGATAGATCTTGTACACAGCTCTGTCAAAAATTGCAGCTACATAAAAAACTACAGCCAACATATGACAACGTCTTTAACAGCCCCGTTAGTAGTAACCAAAATATCCTGGTACTCTTACCCCATACTCAACGATTATCAGGTGTGTATAGCTATCAACCACTACGCAATAGCTGTGCAAGTTAAAACAGTATAGAGAACAAATGTATAGCTTAACCTCATATGATTAAATATAAATACGTGCCTCTTCCTATTCTTACAGACCACCTGATAATCTTTCCGTGCTGCTAAACATCTTTCCATTCTACACAACGGCCGTACATACTAAATGGACATTGTAATTCGGCTGTAATCATATACTAGGACAATCTGTGAATCGATCACTTTCGCGTTATGCGGCAACAATTATCTGTTAGAGGTATATATTTTATTGACTAGCACAAAATTGTAAATTCTATATAAAAGATTTAGCCATAAAATGTCAGACTTCATCATTCGTCATACTTCACATGACCATTTTACGTTCTTCTGCTTATCACGTAATTTTGCTTTCCATTCTTGATTCTACGATAAATTCTAACGCGAAACAACATTCCACAACGTCCGGAAAATCAAAATCCTGTACTGGTTAGGCAATTCGTGAAATTCCGTCGATTTGAGGAAATAACGGAGTTCAGCCCAGAAGATCGTCCAGTTCTTCGGAAAAACTGGTTCCTACCTATCTTCCGTCATCTTCCCAAAAGTTTCTACTTATTTTTCCGAGGCCATCCACATCAAGTGATGACGAAATTCTCCCACTATTCATTTTCTCCATCCTGAAAAATCCTTTTTCTGGCATGACCTTGAACATAAGGCCAACGTTAGCCCTGTGAAGCAACAACAACAATAAGAATAATGGTATATTTCTCGACGCATTTGTGAGAAACACACTCAGGAGAGCGTGATCAACGCAGTGATTCTTAGCATATACATAAGTGAACACCAAATTTGATAATTGTACAACTAATCAGCTAAGTGAGTAGGCAGGAAACTCCGAGCTTCATGGTTCTGAGAAGATAGTGCTTGGGGTCTGTACGATTCGATAAAATAATTGATTTGTTACATCAATTTGGACTCCACAAGGTGATCGCTGGCCTGATGCTCAAGGTCGTGCCAAATAAACGGTGGTCGGAGGATGAAGACGGTGTATTGGCGAAGAATTTGCCCATTATTCTATGTGGATAGTCCCGAAAAACAGTTCAGAAAATTTTTCATGATGTGTGCTAGGTGGAAATGCATATACTTTCGCGAGGAATGCATGGACCTCTCAACCGGACGTCAATCTTCGCTCAAATTCCTAAGAATTTCGAGAAGTTCGCGATATGCACAACCACTGCAGAATTTTAAGAGTCCGGGCGGGGTGGGATGTTTTCTCGCACGGGGTGTATCAGTGAAACCAAGAATGGAGAGAAGAAGTACGCGATAAACGGGATAACGTGAAACTAAATATGTGAGCTATGACGAACAATGGAACATGTTATATTCTGACAGCCTCCTATTTTACGTTGATAACATTGTGTTGAGTGATGAAATATATACCACATGCAAACAGCTGCTATTGGACAACGCGAAAGGAGATCGATTATAAGCTATTCCTAGTGTACGATTATTGCCGAATTTAGATGTATATTATCTTTGTACAGACGGTATATAGAATAAGAACGTTTGACAACACCGAGAGGTTTTCGGGTGGTCTATCAGAGGAGGAAAAGGAAGAGTTGCGGCTCGAGGTAACTATGCAGTCATGAGACAAAAGACAGATTTTTTGAACGATTTTAGAATACCCATCTTTTGCAGGGTGGTTTACAACACAGACACAAGCTATCAACAAGTATGGGGTAAGAGTGTGCCAGGTTGTTAGGGTTGTTACTAACGGGCATGTATATTGACACTATAAGTGTTGACTATAGACATGTTATCATGTTCGCTGGCAAGTGTGAAAGTACAAGGTCTATCCTGAAAGCGGTAGTTTTGATCGGTTTGAGAGCTGCATGACTTAATATCACGCAAAACAGGGTTTTTTTGTCAGATGTTGTTAGGTCCGTTTTCGAAGATAACGTCTTCAGACAAGTAGAGCTTGAAAATGGACAAGACGCTCGTCGTTGTTAAGAAAGTTTCTAAGTTTCGTTTGAATTGGTGTATATTCTTACTGGACCTGATTGCATACGGGAGTATGTTCCAAATGTGGGAATATTTTACTAGGAAAAATTTGAACGCAGTTTTCTCCGAGATTTAAGAGCTGCCAAAGTAAAGTTCTTGCTTCTTAGGTTATACTTTGACTTGTGTTGTAAGCTAGTTGCGAAGCTGACGGTGAATTTGCTGCCATAGACCAAACTATACATGAGTGAAATTGATGTAACAACTTAACATTTTTTATCAAATATTAAAAATCTTGAGAACTATTATTTCAGATGTAAGTAGGCCATCTGCCTCCTCACGAACTGGAGTTTTACTTCATTATTTTGTCCGTTTTATTACTCTATTACCATAAATGGTGTCTTGTACAATTAACAATTATGTGTATGGTATGCAGTTCACGTTAAAATGTGTGTACTGATCACGCTTATCTGAGCGTCTTTCTCACAAATGGGCTGAGAAATATACCATTATTATTATGTTAGCCAGGAATGAAAAATGATGTTACCATGCATGTGCGGGCTTGCCAGCAATGTCAGCTGCTGGAGGGCACTTACAACCTCAGTTAATATCCTACACAACCAATCCCTGTCAGTGAAATTAGGGAACTGTGGCCGGTGGACGTGATGGGACCCCTTATAGTAACCACTTCCGGAAATGAATATTTCATACTCATGACGAACGTTTCACAAGATGTGTCGAGACAGCCATTATACCCGATCAGCGCGCGAGCACTCTGCCCAGGGCGGTGATGGAACAAATCGTTGAGAGGCACGGAATACCACGAAATACACTGATGGATCTAGGCATCTGCATCGAAAGCGAGGAGTTTCGGAACTGTATGGAGCGCTTCGAAATCGAGAAAGTTCACACAGTTCCCTGCCACCTTCAGTCAAACAGATAGACGGAAGGAAATATTCGCTCAATCTAGGAGTGGTTGGCGGCAAATTGGGGAAGCTGTGAGGAAACGCTGCCATTGATTCTGTTAGCCCACCGCTGTTCGCCACAAGTAGCTACGAACAGGTCGCCATTCGAGCTAGTGTGGACGGGTGTGACACCTCTCAGTCGATCAGTGGATTTGTTTGTAAAAAGACGGACGGATGACCACGCGTGAACTAGTAGAAGCTCGAAGATTGGCCAACCAACTGTTGGAAAGCGTACGAAGGGTTTCCAAGGGGCAATCAACTGCAACTTCACCGGGTCAGGGTGAGGTTTATGAACTTGGTTCGTAGGTTAAATACGGAGACTGGCGGAACCTGGGGGCAAAATGGCCCCGGTCTAGAAAGTTGCTAGCAAAGTCACGGGGAACGTAAGTGGTGCTAGAACGTCACGGCACAGTGTATCTGATTACGAATGAAGAAAATCATAATCGAGAGCACGGAAACCAGCTTTGTTAATGGTGTGGCGCTCCTCTCAGAAGAGAATGCACACCAGCTATGTTAACAGCACCGACGCCGGCAAGCAGATCGTCGAGAGGCCAAAGAAAACACGAACGGCTCTTGCCGCAGTTGGAACAATCCTTGCTGGCGGAGGAGCGTAGCGAGGACCACCGATCACACTACACTACTCACACCACTGCTGTTTAGTGATGGGACAAGAGCATGGGCTATGCCATTAAAATGAACGCGTGGAAAACAAAAGAGAGAGCATTTGAAAGTAGCACAGCGTAAGATGATTCTTGTTACATAATTGGACCGAGTATTGGCGCCCGTGACAACCGTGACCCTCTGAGTTGAGTGCCGTACGTAGGTGAGTGTTGTGTTTGCGACTCCGTTGGGACGCATAACCCAAGGGTTGGTTTTCTGGATAAATACCCCTCGTGTCATCTGCGTTCTTGGCACATGACCCGCCGCACCTTTCAGAACCCTCGGAGTTAGAGGGTTCTTTAGTTCACTTTAGCCCAGCTTCCAGGAAGAGGCGGCTTTAGCCAGAAAGTTTTAGGTTTCTCGCTCCAGTGAGCTTCTGAAGGCCTGCGATGAACAGCAAACATTTGGCTTATTTGAGGGTGCAGGCAGCGTCCGTGTTTACTCGTTCGCCTGTCATGTACGTGTGATTTTGCGCACGTAGTCTACAGGGGGGTCTGATGCAAACTCAGTGCCATCTTCCTCAGCCGTGCAACTGATCGCGCGGCGAATGCTTGTTCTTTTCCAAACAACTAGCCTCGCGCTTCGCTAGCTTGACGTATTCCTCTGTACGGTGGACTTTTGGAGTGTTAAATCCCAGGCTTCAAATTTAGAATCCATATTATTTACAGAATTCGGCTGCTCAAAGCATTCTTGTTGATGTAAGTGGCTCCCGGCACATTTGGAATGCCAACTGTTCTCATTAGCGCCGCTAAAATGAGTCAGTTGACACCAACTACATTGATACCAAATGCATAGACCTGTCCTCAAGCAGGTGGAGAGCTAGCCATATCTTTTACGAATGCTGTTCCCAATCCGAACCTCCAGAACCCCAACACAATCCCCACCATCAGCTTTGAACGGGATGTCACTGTCTGCCTTGCGATCAGCGGGACACAGATGCATCAGTTGTTGGCATGGCTCCGTTTTATAAAGTTCGCAATTCATACGTTTTAGCAACACGCGGTGCACACCGGCAACTTCCTTGTTAATTCAAAACCCTTTTGGATGGTTGCTGAAACGTGACTGGCTCCCACGTTACCCCAAGTTTTCTGACAGTTCCTTATATCCTTGCCCTTAACAGCCCCACGGTGCGGCGTTATTATTACTAGACTACCCTGAGATAGCCAGGTTGAAATCCTTTTACGGAGACATGAGATATGGTTAATGTTGATAGGCTTTAGTCAAGCTAGCCTACCCGGTTGGCATTCAGAGTGTTCTGCGCTGTTCTCAGCAAAGGCGCTCTGCTGCTCCGGTTAGACGAGAGATTCGCAAGCCAGATCAAGTTCTACATTACGGAGGGGACCCAGCATAATGAAATACTTTCGATCGGCATGTCTAAAATAAAATGTTCTTGAAAGATACTAGCCATGACAACGCAAAAAGTACGATGTTCTTGTGCGAATAACGTGAAATAAACTGCATGCGCTATTGCCCTCTGCAGACGCTAACCTCCCCAAACACCTTCCTTAATTCCAGTTCCTGCGGTTGAAGCTGTTTGGGTAGCTTGTTGAGCAATGACAAGGGATGATTTTACTCACTCCAACGCGATGACGCAGTCTGTCCAATATGTCGTCATTTCGAGGCTAGCTTGTGCTCATTTATTACAACACTCATAGATGCGGTGGCCAGCACCACAGCTCTAAGTTATTACCTCGAGATAGACGACGACACTGATGGTGTGACCCAGGATTTTCCTTCCAAGATGCAGCAAACGATGTATGTGTTGGTGTCTTTTGATGGGATCTGACACAACTTGATATAACTGAGTTTATCGTCCCTACACCCACTGGGTACAATTCTCGTTCTCCTGGGTGTTTTCCCGCTATGGAAGTTTCCCATCCGATATTCGCACCATATGAGCACTGAAGTAATTTTCAACTGCGCAAAACAAGTTGAGCAATCGACCCCAGCGAGTCGTCAACCGGCACCGCATAAGCCAGTGAGCCCCCCGGAGTAAATGTTTTCTACAACAGTGACACGATAAACCTGAAACAGCCTCCGGACACACGCCACTGGACGCCGCTCGCCTTCTGATGACTGTAGTCACTTAGGTCCAGCGGTGTCAACATGAATGTCTCCTCGTTCTGTGATACACCCACCACAATCACAATCCACGAAAGTTTGCAGTAACAGCTGAAGGAAGAGACCACTGCAGCAGCCACTGAGACGACTGGTATCGGGCTTCAGAAGCAGTCGGGCTGTTTCGAAATCAACGTGGTTATCTCCCGGTTGGTGTCAGAGAATATTACAGCGCCTACCGCTTCCACAGTGAACCAGAAAGATGAAAATTTGACAGACTACGTCCTGGAGTGTTCGCCGTGATCTCGCCACAAGTTTCCGCGGAGTCAAGGATGACGAGCGAAGAAGCAAGTTGGAGGAAATGCAGGGTTATACCGGTCGCGAACAACACAAGCAATTTTGCTATTCGCTCAAGGTGAGTTTTGACCCAATCAACCAGTTTGCTCAGGCACTGGTTAACGTGGACTGCGGATCTCTGTGCACTTATACGGGGTAAATCATCGGTTTCTGGCACAACCGAATTATCCGTCCTGCTCTCATTGATTATGCAAACAACTTGCCGTAGACAGTTAACCGGACCAGGCTTTGAAATCTTCAATCGCTCTCGCCCCGGATTTTCTGCAGGTGTAAAGGACGATCAGACAACTGCACAATGAAAGGGATGCGGGCGAGGAAAGATTGCAAGTTAAAAAGCCAGAAAATGGCGGACCAGCGTTGGAACGCGCTCCACTGCAGCCGGTTTTTTCCATCCGGGAGAGGGAAATGACTCCACACGACGTCAAGGACGCCCATATATTTCATAGGTGAAGGGGGCGAGGAATGCGTCGACCACTATCAAGACACTGGCCGAGCTGCGCAAGGAAGTTGTTTGTGGAGGTCCCTCCAAACCGACATCTGACTGCCATGCTTATAGTTGTCCTCTAGGATTTGGAGGAGGATAAGTTTGGGGTTAATTACCAGACGGGTGGACGTTTGTTGAATGTTGGACGTTTCAGAACCCCAGCCTTCTAATTGCTTCGGCGAAGAGCATACGTCTGTTCACCAGTGAACACGCGATGTTTATACGTAGTGAGAGCGAACGACAGCGACTGACCACAGCATTCGTGACCACAGCATCAAGGTTCGAACTGGATGTCAACACGGGTGAAACGTCTTCCTCATTCAAGCCGTTTACTGGTGGAGGTGCGGTTACTGCCTGTGCGTCTGCAATTCATATCAACGGAGGCGCTTTTGACAACTTCGCAGTTTTCCGCAATTTGTGTGGCAGCTTGTCAGCAGATTCATTTACGAGCTCTGTAGGCGGGTTTAGAAAAACCACAATCTGTAGATGACCACTAAGCCTCTTTTCTATCGCTCAGTGGCGCTGTCTTTGCTGTTGTACGGCATTGAATCTTTGATATTTTTTCGGAAAAACCTGCAGTATCTAAGCCGTCTTTGTTCGCAGTGTCTGAAAAGCACTTTGGATATTTGGCGATCGGACATGTTTTCGAACAGTGAGGTACTACAGTGGGCTGAAACGGACGGATTGGATGTCATGCTGATGCTTGATCGGTTTTGATAGCTAGATCACATCACTCGGACGGGCAATAACATGATTCCGAAGTGGCTGTTTTTTTACAAGCAACCAAAATAAGATGAACAACATCCTAGCAGTCAAAACCTGCGATACCGGAGTGTTATCCAGGTAGGTTCTTCGCGTTGCAAGCCTGATGTTGGATGTTGGAAGGGGTTACAGTTTTACCGCAGGGTCCGGAGAAACGTGATCTGGACGAGCGTCAACATGTTCATTAAGCAATTACAGCGTGACCGAGAATGTAAGCTTATAGTACGAAGTACAACGTCAGCCAAGAGACAACGAGCACGTCGGGTACAAAGCGGTTGCATCCGTTACATCGACTTTTTTCTTCTTCGCATCGACCGCAGACCACCATCGTTTGGCAACTCATCCGTTCCTCTATTCAAGAGTTTGGATTATGGCCATCTACTGTTCCATTTATTCAGTTTCGTTGGTGTTATCATGGCCACCATAGTAACCATGGGCCTGATCAGAAGGTATTGTGATTTGGGTTGCCGCTCACCTTCAAAGTGACGTGGACTATCCCAGAAGGAACCGCCTTTAAGAAGGTCGAAAACTGGCTGGAGAAGGCCTTACAGAAGGATTGAATGTGGTGTGGATGCGGGCACGCCACTGACTGCAGCAAACCGCCAACTGACGTAGCGTTTCCAACCGGCGATTTGAGTTGTCACGGGGATCCAGTCAAGTAAAACGTAATAAAAATGAAAATAGCTGCTAGGGCGAGTCATAAAAACGGTCAATGTAGGTCATGGACGACGCGATTTTTATCATTTACGCGGTCACTGTTCCAAATCGTAGACTTGGTTGATTGTGGGCCAAGGGTGATTAAGTATCCGCACGAACTTCTCCTGGGCGCAAATACCTGACGGGTAGAGCATTAAAGATCGGCACCCTTAACACTTTACAAGCTGAGTCAGACTTTCCACAAAATGTGTTCACGCAGAATGGCAACCCAATGTGTCTCATTCAGAAGGCGGTGAAGGTGATAGAGTTTGAACTTAAGCCATCCACTGCGGATAAAAAACTTGCGTTCATTAGTCCCACTCCTAAGAGGAATCCAATGGCCGAAGTTATCTCAAGGAAGCCGGGAAGATCGATCGAACCAACCTACCTCGCTGCCCAATTGTGCGTGCGTTTCCGTGCAACACCCGATAGCATGTCATAACTCGAAGGCAAACTTCCATTTGCTACAACCGGTTGTTGTGTGTACTCGTTTGTTTGCTCGCGTCGAGCACCATATATTGGTTGTACTACCATGCGACTGTTCGACAGAGTGCTTAAACACCTTCCCACGTGACCAATGAGTGGTGTGATTAAAACAGATTCAAGCGCAAATGTTGCTCATTTGACCAACTCTGACCATTCGTCCAGTAAGAAAGACGCTTTTCGGATTGTCTACCGAGGGCCAAGGGACCAATTAAAAGGTGGCAATCCGAATACCCATCGCTGCTGGAGCCATTAGCATTCGATCGCGCAACCCTTACCTCTGCGCTCAGAAGAAGTTCGTGTAGACACTCAATCTCCCCTAGCCCACAATCAGTCGAGCCCAGGAGTTGGAACAGTGACCGCGTAACTGATAACAAACACATCGTCCATGACCTGTGTCGACCGCTCTTCTGATTCACCCTAGTTGTCGTTTTCACACATATCGTTCTGTAAGTAGCCCGGTGATCAAATACACAAACAAGTTTTGGTTGCTGCTCTGTCGTTCTCATGACTTCAGAAGGTAATTTCGGACGAATTATCACGAGAAAACCAGCTGGGCAGGCGACACATGCCCACGTTGCTTCATGAATCTGTCACGGTCTTCATATTTCGTGCCTATTTAGTTGCTTGACCACCAGTGTTCTTAAGGAACCGTTGGCGGTCCCGATATACAATATACAGTACGATGAACGATCAGATGGCATATGGCGTACGTGGCCCAACCACAATAAGATACAGAGCGTAGGCAGTTGACCAGTTGGTTACACATTCCGAGTGTTTCGGACACACGCAGGTGAACGGCTGTGGTGCTTATGTGATCAGTCCTCTTGATGTAGACTAATTGGCGGAGACAGCGATGGGAAAACACTGCGAGTCTGTTGGTATTTTTCCCGCAAACTGGTAACGTTCCCAAACCACGGAGAAAAAAAGACGCGCACAAGCATTATGTATCCCTCCTTTAAACGACAATTGGAAGTCATTCCGGCACCACACACGGCAAACATTGGCAGAGGTTACTCGTACCTTTGCTATCCTGGCTGGTACATCATCAGCAATATTATAAGCAGACGAGATCGCGTTACCCAAGAAGGTAATAGTGGATACACTCTCGAGCTCTTGAACCGCAACCCGAATGGTGGGGATGGAAACGCTCCCACCTTAAAGCATCACCTTGTATTCTAAAATCGTGAAGTCGCCACATATAAGCCAGCCCGATCACTCAACTTTTTCAGCACGGCGTGCATTTCTACGAATGAGGGACCAAGCCTAACACTGTTATCCACACATTCCAGAGCAGTTAACCGAGAGCCGAAAAGAAGTTCAACACCAAGTTCACTGGACTACTCGTGCACGCCTTCCAGAATGTCGTTCATAACAAAAATAGGTGAAGATCGGGCACCTCTGACGAACACCATTAGTAGTGGTGAACGCTGGAGACAATTGTCCATGAACTCTCACACTGCTTGCACAGTGAAGATAGCGATCTCAAGAGAATCACTTAATTCGCTAGTACTCCTTTGCGGAGGACAGCTTCACAGAACATTACGAGCAAGTGAATCGAAAGCAGCCTTTAATTAAGAAAGGAACTCGATCGTCGGCCGCCTGTGGGTGTCGGTGTTCCGAGATATGTCACAATGTGCAAATGTGATCAACACATCCTCGTGTGCATCGGAATCCTGCCAGTTATTCGCGTGTCTGACTTTCTATGGGTCGACGTAAAATGAAACCAGTGGGTAACCTAGACGCAACTGACACCGGGCCGATGCCAACATGGTTGTCACATGCACTGCGAGCCTTCTTTTTGTAAACCGAAATTACTTTTGATAGGCATCGATCATGGAGTACCTTCATAGCATTGCAAATCGTCTGGAGGAGCTCCGTCAGTTCTGATAGAACCTATCCCGGCCATCCTTGAAAAGGAAGGAAGGGAGGATGTCTGGTTCAGCAGCTTTGTTTTGCTTCACTAACTTAAACCATAAGGCCGCCTCTTCTTTCGACGAAGGGCCGTTTGGAGCGTAACAGGTGACCATACGGATCCTGTCGTCCACAGAGTACGGCCGGAAGCCAGCTGGACTGTCCCCAAAATGTTCAGCCTACCTGTTAATTCGATGTAATTGACTGGTGACTGGTGGATTACCTTTGTCGCGTATGGTCTCGCTAACACCGACTCAAAAGCCAGTACAAACACGGATCATGGAAAATTGCCTTATTCCTTTTTCACATGAAAAGGCTGGTTCTGTCTCTTCCGACTGTTTGACCAAGTGGTGCTTGCGGCCTTTGTGCAAGCCTACGGCCAGCTTACGTCTCAATTCTCGGCAGTCGACGTCACATTCAGAGCGAGGTGGCATTGAGCGACGCGCTTTCATGGGGTTTATCGGTTTGACAGAAATTAAGTTCTGTCGCCACTACACAGCCCCTTCTAAACACACATCCTCACGGTAAGCTTTCATAGATGCTGCGACTTGTTCTCAGCGTTCTCTGGGATCTGTCGTCTGAAACTGGGCAACTTATTCATTAATGCTTCCGACAAGTGTTCCTTAAACCCTCGTATCTCAAATGTCAGTTGATTACCTGGCTTTCATGAGCGTGTCTTCTGGACAGAGGAAAAAACAGAACGGGTACGCATAACGGCATGATCCTGGGTCCAGGTGGTTGCTCAAAACGTCTTTCACAGAGTGACTCCACGCACAACCCACTGTTG
The DNA here is from genome assembly GCA_008508345.1 of Paragonimus westermani. Taxonomy (NCBI): domain Eukaryota; kingdom Metazoa; phylum Platyhelminthes; class Trematoda; order Plagiorchiida; family Troglotrematidae; genus Paragonimus; species Paragonimus westermani. The sequence continues at coordinate 17,851 of QNGE01000983.1, read as the reverse complement.
TATGGTAGAGTTGTGTTTACGACTGAGAAGCACACGGTGGTCTCATGTAACGCAGTGCTTCTTTCTGCGTTAGAATGCGGCGTTTGCGTAGAGACAGTTGGTTGCGAAAAGCTGCAGCATTTTTTGCCAATGTCAGTGGATCGTGCCCGGACACTACTCGTAATTCTCAGCCGCTCTTCTGAAGGAGGACGTTCAAATGGAGCATTAAAATCTCCGGCTACCACAATGATGTCAGTGTTGAGTCTGCTTTAGAAGGTGGACAAGGGCTTCGTAGGATGTATTTTTGGTGGTGTTAAGACAGCCGTCTGCTAGGGCATACGCCGGTACAATAAGTACGCAGCGCTTTCCTGACCTATGTTGAGACGCATTAACTTGTGTATTAAATCCGATAGCCCAAGAGCAACTGCTTATTGCTCTTCTCTGGAACCGAGTACGATTTCACACTAGTATGAAGATCAGTCCCAAGTTAGGCCTAACCGACAACTCTGGTGGAAAAGCACATGGATCGACAGTTATCTAAAATTGAGCTCAAGTGAATAAAATTCATAGAATCGTGGACGGGCGTCTCTGACACACAGCACATATCGCTGACTGGGAATTCCGCGGATGTGCCAGGAGTCTGCTGTAAACTGTGTTGTAAATTGTGTGGAAATTGTGCGGGAAATAGCTATCCTGACTAGCGTTAAGGGCGTAGTTTAGAGTATTTTGGTCCATAAAAGCAATGAGGTTACTTCCTCTCCAACAAATAAATAAATAAGTAGTATATATTTCTCAGGGCATATGTGAGAAACACGCTGGGTTATGTCCAAAGGGACGTGGTCAAAATGCAAATGACTGCAGTTTATGAAAATTTGACGCACGCAAAAGAGAAGAAGATGGTTTGCTGGCTTCACAGATTCAGTCCCAAAAATGGGAGGTAACACTAATTTACTTTTTACAGGGTTGTGGGTAGTACTTTTATAAACAGTCCGAGGTCACTCCGGGACGAAAACCCCAACTATAACGCGCAATCGAAACCAGCGAGTGCGCACGAATATAATCTGAGTTCTGTGACGGGGCGTGCTGCTGTGTTGTCGGTGCCGTTTTGGCTTTCGTTTGTGTAAGTCGTGTGCATGGCTTACTGGGCCTTCGGCTCATGTTTGTTCGTATTGTTTCTCTTTTCAGAACTGTTGTTCGAACCCCTACTTCGGAAGAGCGCTGTCCCCTGGTGCGTCCACGTTGCCCGAAGGTTGATTCGCGAAGTCGCGGGCATCCAGAGTAGAGTCGGCTGGCCTGCATTTTACACCAACGCACCTATGGACTGTTTCGCCATTGGGGGATGAAATTGGCCCCCGGAAAATGTCAAGGTAGATCGGCTTTGGAGAGGCAGGGCGGGAAGTCCCAAAATTCAGCAAACGATTATGCACAGTCCGACGCAGGAATTCGTCGATTGCTCGAAAACGTCAAAAAGTTGAACATCTCGCAAATAGTTCAGACAAGACGAAGTTCCATGCGTCCATCCGTCGTAGAAACAGTTCCTTGCACAATGGATACTGATATGGATCAGAAAAAGAATGTAATTTCACACCTTAGACGAGAAAATGAAAGGTGATTACATTTACTTTGAAAAACAATGTGTATGCGGACTATTTTTTCAGAGAAGTCATGCGATATTGTTACTTTTGCTGTGATTATTGGAACATACAACCCTGTCTACTGGTTGTTGTGGCACTTCGCTAAGCACTCGGGAGTTGTTCGGGCAAACGGAGAAGTGAGTCGACAATTTGGAGGGCTGCGTGAAATGTGCGTAGGATGACTAGAGTTCACATGACGTCGTTCTGCTGGATTTACTATCAAGCGCCAAGTTCACATTTCCTAGCAATTTCGGCAATTCATATACGGTTGGAGGCATCCGATTCTGATAAGCGTGTCGCAATCACCGAAGCTATTGGATGCCTGCGCTTATCCACAACTGCAATTGGCTCACGCTGCACCACTTGCAGTTCCACCCATACACCACATATCCAGTGTGAACCCGAAGGAATAAGACCGAGAGGTGTGTCAGTAGGGGCCTTTGTGTCCAGCCGGCCAATGCTGGTTAGCCAGTTGGTTGGCTAATAAGGAAACTCTTATCGCTCGGAAACTAAACACAGGGAGACTGGAATGACAAGATCTGAACTAAGACGAAAGGGATGCAGTATATGAGTGCAGGTTGGTGCGTCCCAGAGAAGATAGGAATGAAAAGCAAAATTTTCATTGAACTCTGAAAATCCAGGCAGACCATTCATCACACAATACACCAACAAAGCTGAAGAAAAGAGTGGATAGAAGCCCATAGCCACTCAAGTTTCTGAAAAGAGGAGCGGGGTAGTTGTCAATGACCAGGATGTCGGCCGATGCAGTCATTAACAGGAGTATAACGAATACACTGACCTAATGCAGTCGCCGCCTCTTCGCCGACGGTGTACTATGATTACGTTGGTGACCTACTAACCCCAAACGGCCAACGCATTCGCGGCCGCACACATCGCAACGCCATATAGTCACGTAACCGCGACCTATGGCACCGATGGTTCCTTTGCGTACCGCACGCTTCCGCCCGCGGCCGCGCAATGGCTGCTCTTTGAACGCTCGGGCGCCCGCCCAAACCGTATTCCTCCAGGCCGTCCTGTTCAACATCAAATTTTCCTAACATCTAAAATCAATGCATATACATTAATAAACACTTGTTATTAAAATATTGTTGAGTTACAAACGGTTTGTTGAGCGCGCAGTGGACCAAATGCTAAATGATCGTGTGAGTAAGTCATACAACAAACCGTTTCAAGCAGGCTGTTTTCGAGGGGCGTTAGACAGCTGGTGGTTATCTACGTAATACGCATCCGACTGCGGACCACATTCAAAAAGGCCATCGGGTGATATAGAGAGTTTGAAGATACACTGTGTTTGTGAACGTAAGATAGCTGTTCAAACATTTTTAAAGCGCTGAATGTTGTAACTGGCTCTGACTTCAGTTGGAAGTTTATTCCAAATGTAGAAGCACTTTGTAAGGAAGAAGTCTGCACGTATATTTTTCCGGGATATCAGGGTTGGCGAGGTGGAACCCTTATTTCTCAGACTATGTGGAGAGCTGTTTTATAAGTAGACGTTGAACGCTGTGGTAATCACATCCGAATGTGTGAGTTTATACAGCAACGTTAGGTTCAGCTCAAGTCAACGCAACCAAGGTGGATCAAAAACATTTTTTTCACAGCGTCTTCTGTAGGTAATCGAAACAGAGTATCCTAATAATCTTCTGGCGAACGGTCGCTGAAGGTTTTCTAAAACAATCATATCAGACTTGCGTAGATAGCGGTAAATGAGAGTGCAATACTCTAGCTGAGGCGGAGCACACATTTTGCAAAGCATCAGCTTGGCAGCTGGTAGACTGAAGAACTTTTTGATACAGCCCATTGTTCTTTTCGTTTGTGCTATCTGGAAGCATACTTGTTGGGAGAAATTAAGGGAGCTTGATTACCTTTTTCCTAGATCTCTGACGGAAGTGGCTGTATCAATATTACAACCATTTAGTGAGATGTATCCATGGAGTAGTTTACAACCATGAGTGATGGTGTTTGATTTGTTCGCTGAGAACGACATCAGCCATGTTCTGCACCACAACTGCAACGATGTTAGGTCATGTAGTATATTTTGTAGACAGAAATTGATATTATTGTCCTGGCAGAATGTGTAAATGCTTTCGGTATCGTCAGCAAACAGAAAGGGCTTGTAATGTGTAATAAAGTCGCATAAATCATTTATGTACATTAAGAAAAACAACGGACACAGTACGCTTCCTTGGACTACCCCATTAGTCACTGGTTTTAGCGTTGAGCGTTGCCCTCCTATTTTGACTGTTTGAGTGCGACCTTCAAGGTATGACGACAGCCAGCTATACAAGGGATCTTGTAAGTTGGAAGATGCTATTTTGATCAAGAGACGCTTATGAAGCACGTGATCAAAAGCCTTTTGCATGTCTAAGAGTATGATGAGCACCGCAATTTCTTCGTCGAAGGACGTCGATATATGGTTTAAAAATCCCAGCTGATATGTCATACAAGAGCGTTCACTAAGGAAACCGTGCTGTGAAAGGTTCACAAGATTTGGTCTCGTTAAGAACTCGAATATGTGCACCCTTATTATCCTTTCAAGTATTCTCGAGCAGACTGACGCGTGGTTGATGGGACGATGGTTACTAACGTCCCGCCTTGGACCACCCTTGATTGAGGTTTTCCACTGAGGACAGGAAGTGCTAGTTAAAAGCGATAGGTTGAACAAATTGAATAAGAGGATGGGTATATTCTCACCTGCTTGCTTTACGACCATTGGTGGGATACCATCTGGTCCAGTATGGATTAAAGGCTCAAAAGTAGTTAACTGTGAACGAACAATTCGAACATCAGTTAGAACGTTACTGAAAACTTTATGTTTTCGATGCTGCTGTCTGATAAGGGGATAGATGACCAGTAGCTCATGACTAAAGGTGCCACAATCGAATTGCGCGAGTGATAACCTCGGGGAATAAAATGAAACCGATCGTGATTCGCCACCGACAAACTGCTGAAACGCCCCACCGTTGGTGTAGTCGCACTCATCCTTCAAAGTATCGGGCAAGCAGTATGTCCGGGGCTCAAAATAGCGGGGGTCGTTAAGTCACAGTGTTGTTTTTGGACACTGGAACGCTTTTAGCTCCTCGAGGCTTAAAACAACGACAAGTATGGCTTCCGCACCTATTGGGCTTGAGAGTCACTCTGAAGAAAAATCGGTCATTTTGGCGCTGACCCTTATTTTTAAATGTTCCCGAAAATTTTAGCCCCAAATATCGAGCAACGCACCAACATTCCATCAAGTGTAATCGAACCGTTTTAATATGAAAAATGGAATGTATCAAAAAAATTCATGGAGTCCCAGTTTGGCAGTGATAACTTTTTCACCGCTGGGAATGATATACTTCTGCAGCGTCTGCACCCTGGTTTCCAGAGGCTTGGTGCTACCTGCTTCCATAAAAATTCCAAGAAATTCAAGAGAGTGAACGCCAGAAACACATTTCGCGAGATTGATGAAGGTTCCGCACTCAACGGAGCGCTCCAGCACAACAGCAGAATGTGCTCGATGTCCGTCGGAAGATAAGGTTGAGGATAAAATTTTGTTAGGATCAACACTGACAAAGTACGGATAACGTAAAACTTGACCTATAGGACGTTGGCTTATTTGATCTGCATTCTAAAGGCTGAAACACATCTAAGGAACCTAGTGCAAGCCGAATGGAATTGTAATGTTAGTCTCTGGAACTTTTTCTTCCTTGACGTGGAATTTGGCAGTACGCACGGACCAGGTGCATCTGGGAAAAGGACGCGCTTAGAGTTTAGGGAGTGTAGATCAATGGACAGTGATTCTGATGGTTGGGATTAGTGGTGGTGTTGTTTGTAGCTCGGGTTGATTATTTTGGTATTAATATGTTCGCCGAGCTTGGTATTTAGGTTGCAAACGTTTCATCACCAAGCGAGGTGACATCATCAGTGCGTGAGTGTTCCGGCGTATAAAAAAATACGCTGAAACACTCACGCACTGATGATGTCACCTCGCTTGGTGATGGAACGTTTGCAACCTATATGCCAAGCTCGGCGAACATATCAATACCAGAGACAGTCATACTGTAGAGAATGGGGTTAAGATATGATGCTGTAGCATCGTTGTGGGCTCGGGAATTGCCGGGTGCTCTGCAATTTTCTGAGATCTTCTTGGAGATCAAGTACGGGAAGAAGGCAACGCATCCCTGAATGGACGGACAATAACAAGCTAAGGAATGCGGCCGGATTCCGCTTTGTTCAACGGTTGACCTTTGGTCGCAATGGCGTATGTCACGTCATGTTCCAAAAAATGCGACTGTTGCTGGAGCGGCTTAGGATAGCTTGAGAAGATATGGATACCGATGGAGTTTATGCTAGTTAATTTTCTCCTAAGGGCCGAGCGATTTGGTAACTTCATCGATTTGTGCACGAGTTCGAGACTGGAAGCCTAAATCACCCGGGCCCAGTTAACTTATCTCTTTCAAAATCGGGCAGATCCCTACTGGCATGAATAGCAGTCATCTAAAGCAGGGTATGATGCTGTCCCCTTAGGGGTCACACAGGGTACAGAGAGCAGTGCAAAGTGATGATCTAACAACGTCTTATTTAAGTGGGAAGCGATTTGCGGCGTCGAACAACTTGCAATAAACTGTCGCCCCAGTTATTGATAACCATGTGAGAGGAGTGCTGTTGCCTGAGGGAGGTCCAAGTTCAAAGCTGGTGGAGGTTTTTGTCATGACCCCTTCAACTGTTATCAGCTGCTCGGGTGAACAATTGATGCACACCTCCTGCGTTGAGGAAAAGTGTGCACAAATTAAGTCACCAAAGAGCCTTTGAAACTTAAGCGGATGAGGGTCAGGAATTCAGAGATGAGACTCTTTGAAGAAATCCAGCAAACCAGTGACCAGTTTGATGGTTATCAGTTGGCCATGTCTAAAAGCGAGTATGCTTCATTTGAAGCCGACGTCTACGACTTCATTAGTAAACTCAAGCAGTGACTCAATGTAAACCGCGTGAAGTGATCGAAAAGCGTGTTCCTCTGTGAGAGGAAACACTATTTTTATCATCCTAAGGGCCCCGAACTCCCTTTTGGCGGCCATCTTATAGTGAAGAAAGTCAGATGACTGCCAAATCTTTGGGTGATTTTCAAGGTTAACCCACGTTCCCTTCCACATCTTGTGCATTATATGTCATGAAGAGGTCTCCAGCGTCCCCTCCGAACAACATGTATAGAACTGCTGTCGTTCAAAGGGGGTTTAAGTCGTTCGACCGGTACTTAATACGGGAAAAGTCAGTCTGCAATGCAGTGCCAGTACAGGCCCATGAAAAAGCGCGTTACTGAAAGCAAGGTCGAGAAGGTCAATGATACATATATCAGAAACAACAACGGACCGAGTAGGCATTCTGGGGGGAATCTAGCGTAAGTGGGAGAGAATGGATAGAGGCCCGAACGAGTTTTGTAATTAATTTTCTGTTAACGAGAAAGTAAGTAATCCAGTGGACGGACCATACTAGGATCCAATAAGGTGCTAGTTCGTGTGCAGGAGGACCGTGTATGAAACGGTCAAGGAATTAGGCGAAGTCAATCAAACAGTTAAAACACGAGAACTGATAGATGCAAGAATTTCTACTGGTTCTTTATCAACAAATTTACGATAACCTAAAACGACCCTTCATACACAACAACTGGGTGGTGGATGGGACGAACAGTCGATCAGTAGATAAGAAAGGTATGTAAATTCAAGGCAAGGTCATGTTAGGGATTGGGCAGGTGTTAGCCATAGGCAAAACAAGCCTGTCATACAACCAATTCTGCGCCAAAGAAACGCTAGTATTCAATCAGTTCAAACAGGCAGTAGATAACCTAGTACAGCGTGTGAACAGTTTTCATTCCAACCTGAAAGTGACGTGTGAATTTATGACCGAAGACTGTTTGCCGTTTCGAGACACTCATAAGTCGTCGGGAAGATGGCCCTACCAAAAGAACTGTCTGTATGAAATCCACGTGGTCCGGTCAGTACCTGAATTTTAGTATTTTCACACCGGGCCATCACATACGCTTACTAGCAAGTACAGTATTCATACGCATAAGACGAATCTACACACAGGACAGTGTGGTGGAGGAAATAGTTTATCACCTCCGCACTACAATGGAATGGCTATCCTCAGAGTTTCATAGAGAGAGATAGTGCACCGAAACCGCCTTTCCAACGGGTAGTCACCGTGATTGTGGAGAAGTTTCACGTAGAGTTATTTTTTACAGGTTCGATTAACCGGGCGTTCAACGCAACCGAAGTTTGTATATCAGCTCGAACCCAGAAACTGCCCGTTGATGCCATCTCACATTGTATCCACCACTTTACATGTAAATGCACAGCAAGTTACATAGACACAACCGAAAGGTGTTTGATCACCATAGTGAAGGAAAACTTGCCCGAATGGGTGCAGAAATCCGCTACCGAGGTACGGCGATGTCGTTGAAACACGCAGGCAACCGGTGTCCGCAGTCGCAGGACACGTCCTGACCACTGGTCAAGCCATCGACCCGGTTTGTGCACTCAGATCCTTAGTACGCCACCCCACTCCAAGATTCTTTTGGTTTAGTGGTGCTATCGCAACCAGTGGTGTGAATCCGGCCCCGTGTACTCAGGAAGACTTGTCCGTGAGCTTGACCCAGCCTTGAAATTATTGACTTTCCCTAATCCACCGATCGACTTTTCATTCCATCCACCACCCAATTATCCGATATAAAAAACCGTTTCATGTTATTGTAAATTTGATAATGAAGAGCCTGGAAATGCTTTCACCCATCAGTTTTCACGTTATAACCTTTCTGGTCATAGTCAGAGAAGATGGCATCCGACATTTGATCTTGGTCTCTGGTTTCTGCTGGACTACCGATAGAGATTTACACGTGGGTTGTGCGTGACCGACCAGGAAGGTAGGCGTGCTGATTAAAAGATAAAGGGTTATTCCAGAAAAATTGCTTCGGAATGGGACGTTTGAACAGACGCTGCCTTTTCATGCATGTGATGCTTTCAAGGCTGAGCAGCTGATAATCAGCAGGAGATTGGCGATCTTCTGCCTTGAATACGGGTGCAACAGTGGTCTCTTTCCATGCCTCTGGAAGGATGCCGACCAGAAGTGTCTGTTTCAACAGATTATAGAGAGGCACCGCAAAACCAAGGGCCGCTTCTTTAAGGATCTGGGGGTAGATCACATTCGGGCGCATAACATTATTAGGAATGATTTCAAACAGGGGGTCCTGGACGTCAAGCACAGAAAGCAGCCAACGTGAGCCGGTATTTGAAGTGTGAGCACGGGAGAATCGCGTGACGGTTTGGCAGAACTACATTGTAGACCTCTGTGCACTACCCTCTGAAAACCTCAACAACCATTTAAGGGTTGGAGGAGGTTTCTGTGTCAGGAAGTTGCAGAGTCAGTTTCAAGGACTTTGTTTCTCTCAGGCGGCATATGTATTTGAAAAGAAAATTCTTATTCTCGCCGGCTACCAGTGGGAGTTTTGTTTGTACCCATTGGGTGTGCTGAAAAACTCCCTCCGCACTTATTACGTGCAGAGCGGAAGGCTTTTAGATCCTTTGGCGTACCCAACAGTTTCTGCTTAGAGAACAAAGTAGAACGTAGATCAAGAAGGCAAAGCATGTTTCGCGGAAACGTTGCACGAGACAGGAGGAGTTCCATAGTTTACGAGGGACAAATGTATCATCAGCTTCGAGAATGGATTCTTTAAAAGAAAGGTAGTAGGAATTCACTGAGTCAGACACGAGTTTGAGTGAAATTTAGGACATACTTAGTGCATTAAATTCTGCTTTATTGGAAACGCCGGTTGGAGTCGTAGTACAAAGTTTTGGGACCAGTAACAGGTAGACCTGGAAGCTAACAACAAGTGGTCACCACGTTGCGGCGGTAGTTCGATGACCAGTTTATTTACGAGGTAGGCTTCATTCATGATGACCATATCAGGCGAGAGATATCTGTCTTGTAGTTGGTTCCACATTTTGTGTCCAAGACTTTTCATGGATCAACGCTGTCAAGAATTTCAGAAATCCTTAGTAATGTCTCATGAGAAGCAGCTGCCCAGTTTAGTTTAGGTGCGTTGAAGATATCCACGATAAGAAAATGAAAAAACAGTTGCCTAGACGAGGGACGGTTTGGGGTGGCAAGAACGACCTCATCGTCGGATACGCTGCACGACGGCGAGCGATGCAAAACACCGGAAGGGAGCTTATCACGCCTACGAAGCGGAGATTTGAAGCATAGTTTGTCGCATTTCTCCAGGGATGTAACTTCCACTGCAACAGCTGGCACTGGGAGCTTCTGGCTGAGAAAGACGGCACAGCTTTACATGCGTCCACCGGAGGAGTCCGTTCGGTACAGATTATCCAAGAGCATGCGGTTTATTAGCATAGAGTTCTGCTGGGTGCCAGGTCCATGTGAGAGCACGAAAATGAGGGCCAGTGCTGTTGGCCAATTGTCTGATTTCCGGTAGTTTGTTCAGAAGACTCAAACAGTCGATGTACTTACACGTGAAGACCACTTCCTCGTTTGGTTGGGTGCGAAGAAGAGACATGAGAACACCAGGAAGACCTCGAGGGAGAAGGGCCAGTATCGAGGAGGAGTGCGTAGCCAGCGGTGTAGTTTGGTCAGCCCTTGTTGAGGATAGTGGCCGTTTAATCACAGTCTGAGTGTACGTGAGCGCCCAGTTGGACGCTTTGCCCGCTTCTGCTGGTCCAGGGTGGACGGCCTACAGACCGCTTTCACTTTCTGAATTTGGGGGCAATTTGTGGTTTCGTACTCTCGGAAATTGGGGCGGAAGTTTAGAGTAAAAGAAAACTTATAAAGTAATTACCTCGATCCAGCTGAGCGAAGTGCAACTGGAATGAGCCAGGTATAATCTTTTTATATTCAGCGAGTGATCCTAGCAGATTCATCGGGTTATAAGGCGACGGCATCAGTTTTCCCATGATCGCATTTTAGAAAAGTTGTCCATTTGGTATCAGAAGAATAATTATGCCATCCTGAGAAACTTGGGCTACTGCCCTCGCGACTAGGCTATATATGGGCTGCAGGAGATTCAGAAACTGAGGCTGCTTCAGCCTACCCCCTTGTAGTATTTTACGTTTTTGCGATAACACTCATTATAAAAGCGGTTTACAGTGTTTGCAAACCGGCGTACTGCGCAAATAATCTATATCGAGGAAATTTTCTGGCCTGCACATCAGTAAAAATTTGTCCGGTTTCGCCGCTGTAGTTTCAGCGATTTCAGCGTTTTCAGCGAATTGTCTACCGGTTTGAAGCTGAACCCAAACTACCCGGATCCAGTCAGTTTGTTCGTTTCGATGTCCGACAGTTTCTGCCGACCTGAATGGCAGCCATCGGAAACAGTGTAGCACCGTACGTGGGGGTTACAATAAGTACCAGGAACAAAGTAAAATAATAATCCAGCAGAATAAAGTAAATTACTAATCTAACAGTTTCTCGAGTAGGAGGGAACCCAATAACACTTTGAGACGGTCCCTAGAAGAGCACCTAACAATCCTTAGTGAATGGCCGTCACGGTAGTTGATAACTCAATAAGAGAAGAATCGTTCGTTAGGGAAAGTCCGGCGTCAAAGCTTACAGAGCCTCTTGTCGTGAGCTCCTCGACTGTCATCACGTACTAGGATGTAGAACTGCTGCACGGGTCCAATGCTAAAGGGGAGGTGTGTGAGAATTAAGTCACCGAGGAGTCCTTGAAGCTCAACTGGGTGAAGATCGAGGATTTCGAGGTGAGACTCGTGTGAGAACCGTCGCAAGACAGTTACCATTTTGGTGGCTGCTCGCTGGACACGTTCAATGGCGAGTAAGTCTTTTTTCAAACGGGTGCGAACGACTTCATTAGCATACTCGAGCAATGGTCTCATGCAGATCATAAGGTGTTCGGAAAGCGTGGTTGTCCGTGTGGTAGAAGGCAGTTTTCATCATCCCATGAGTCACAACTCCCCTTCTGGCGGCCAACTGGTGGTGATAGGAGAAGGATAAACTGGATGATAGCCAAATTTCTAAATCATTTTTTGAGGTCAACTTCTACGATATCTGTTACATTTTATGCACCGTATATCACGAATAGGTTCCTGGAGTCTCCTCCGAGCGACATGTACGCACACTTGCTGTCGTTTAACGGAGACTCTAGTCAGCTGACCAGCACTTAATATGGTCGAGGTCAGTCTGCAATACATTGAGTTCACACGCATTGCAGATGTTTTAGTCACCAGCACAAATGAGGGCGTTGCACGAGATCAGCTCGGGGAGGTCATTGATGTGTATCAGAAACAACAGTGGAAGAAGTATCGATCCTTGAGGAAATCCCACAGAAACGGGAAGGGAGACGAAAGGTCCAAACAGGTTTTTACTCTGAAAGACCTGTTGTCAAAAAAGGAAGTTATCCAGCGGAGAACCTCTCCTTGGATCCCATAGGCTTCCAGCTTATGTACCGGAGGACCGTGTGGGACGCAGTTGAAAGCTCTGCAAAGTCAAAGAAGATAGCATCCGAGATATGCCCACCGTCTTTGGCCTCCGTTAGGCTTTCCATGAAGATTAACATCTTGATTATGCATGACCGATCGGGAAGAAAACCATGCTGAGTAGGAGAGGGAAGGTTATTTGAGAAGAAATGCTTAAAGGTTGTATGTTTTAACAGCTGCTTCATTAAATTCCATCGGATGCCTGTTTTGAATATAGGTGTGACAGTGGCCTCTTTCCATGCATCCGGAAGAGTGCCTGTCCGAAGTGTCTGTTTAAACAGATTAGAGAAAGGCACCGTCAAACCGAGGGCCGCATCTTTGAGGATCCGGGATGGATCGCGTTTGGCACTATAAGAAGTGATCTTAAGCAAGAGGTCCTGAACGTTGGACACAGAAAAGTAAACTGTCAGTAGGAGGTATTGGAGGTGTCTCCGCGGAAGAATTAGATGTCACTTTGGCGGATCCACATTGTAGACTGCTGAGTAGTATTCTCTGAACACCTCGGCAACCACTTGGGGGTTGGAGGAGGTTTCCCCGTCGGGAAGCCGCAGAGAAAGCGCTGAGGGCTTAGTTTTTCTCTGGCGTCGTATATACTTGAAAAGAAAATTCTTATTCTCGTGAGCTATTTGTAGGATTTT
>QNGE01000982.1:182275-203347 GCA_008508345.1 Paragonimus westermani | reverse complement strand
ATTGTCGATAGTGAAAACTGACAGGGTTTTATTCTGTTGGATCAGTTACAACAGAACTCATCAAGACGCAAGAGACGGCTGTAGCGGGACGTTCAAAACTTACGGTTCACCAATTGTTGGAACTGATCCAACATAATAATATCCAGTCGGTATTCACTATCGAAAAACGGTCGACAATGAAAAACAAAGACTCAGTGCGTTGAACCCCGTGCACTAATTCCGACCCTGGAAAACAGAGTGTAAGAAGAAACACGTCAAGCTATCGAGGCACGGAGCGAGTTGTGATTTTAGCCCCGAGGCGGATGTTACAAAATTGATAGCTTGACCAAACCAAACGTGGGTGATAAAACCAGAATCATCGAAGAGGTGAGGATAAATGCGACTATCAAAATATTATTTAGTATAGTCGCTGCAGTGTGGATTGTGCACAATGATACTCGCGCACTAACGTTTCTTGTAGTGAGATCACCTTCGACGTCCCCAAAATTCTAAACNGTTTGCAGATCCATCGTCTTCTCTCTGCGACTTCCGATTCGCGGTAGCATAAGGTTGGGTAAACTCTGGGGGCAAAAATTCAGAAACCAGCACTATAATTTGGTGAGCCCGTTCCTTGAGCTATTTTTTTACTATCTCCAATAATTTATTGCACCGTTCGTATACGTTAGATTCAATTTTTTCTCCCGTATTTGCATATTTATATTCATGTACACATAGCACTAAATTTCGTGCCCTAGTTCCACTAATTTCTACGCGTTTGTATGTTTTCAGAATCCTGTGTGTATATTTGAATGATGCAGTCAGATACCTCAGCCCGCAATCCGGAGCTCGCCGAGATAGATGCGAAGGAAAACGTCTTCAGTTTTCGTGTCCCCGATTATGTCCCGGACGAATTAGATTACTGGCTAGCGCAGCTTGAGCTACACTTCCAGTTAGCGCGCATCACTAGCCAGACTGCCAAGTTCACATACTTGGCTACCGCGTTGCCAATGTCGATCGCACCCTATATCGCAGATCTAGTGATTAGACCACCCGAAATTAACCCTTACGACGCACTGAAGTACTCATTCTCAGAACGCGTTGTCGTATCGGAAGAGAAACGACTTGAGCAGATCCTTAGCGAGCTACAGCTAGGAGATCTCACTTCATCTCAATTGCTTCGACAGTTAAAACAGGTGAAACAAAATCACAGGATCGACGATAAAATCGTACGTTACCTTTGGATTCAGAGGTTGCCTGACTTTTTACGGGCAATTATTTCTCCATTCATGTCAACGAGTTCTTTGGATGATTTGGCAAAATCGGCCGACTCAGTCATCCATCACATTCTCAACAAAATGCATCGGGTTGAGGCACATACAGAAAGCACACCCGCCGAATTGATGGCAAAAGTGGAAGAACTTTGTCGAGAAATCCAAGCTCTTAAAGCTTCCCGCTCTCGCCCCACTTCCAGAGAACGTAGCCGTTCTAGGCCGCGTTCAAGAACGCGATACTGCTGGTACCATCACACGTCTGGGACCAGGGCACGGAAATGTGTTAAGCCGTGCACCTTCTTAACCGCCTCGGGAAACGCAAGTGCCAGAAAGTAATGGCAACAACTGCTGCTGACAGTCCTACTCCTGGTCGCCTATTTTTCATACACGATAGGAGTTCTAGGTTGAGTTTTCTAGTAGAAATCGGCGCTCAGGTCAGTTTCGTACCGCCTAGAAAAGAGGACGCGCGTCGATCAACGCCCTTCCAGCTCCAGGCAGCCGATGGAACCCCAATACACATTTTTGGCACACACTCCTTGACGTTGGACGTGGGCCTGCCGCGTGTTTTCCGTTAGGTGTTCATTATAGCGGGTGTGTTAGGTGTGATTTTGGATATGGACTTCTTAATTCATCTTGGGTTGGCCGTCGACGCAGGTCACCACGGGCTCGTAGATCCCCCAAAGCGTATATCCACTATAGGGACCACTTATTAGACGATTGTTCTCAGCCTAATGTTTGCTAAACCGAGAGGTTGACCCGAACACCTAACGAGATACCTGCCGTCATTACGGACGTGGTACACCACATCAAACCGAAAGGTCCACCAGTTTTTCAGCGACCGTGAAGGCTGGCGCCGGACAAACTGTGCATCGCTCGTGCCGAATTTCAACACATGCTGGACATGGGTATAATCCGCCTCTCTGACAGCCCATGGGCATCTCCTCTGCACATAGTGCCAAAGAAGACAGAAGGTGATTGGCGTCCTTGCGGAAATTATCGTGAATTGAACAATATCACTGTTCCAGATAGGTACCATGTGCCACATGTCCACGATCTAACTACCAGCCTCGCGGGTAAAACAGTCTTCAGCAAAATCGGCCTCGTCCGCGTCTATCACCAGATACCGATAGCACAAGAGGATATACCCAAGACGGCTATTACCACTCCATTCGGTTTGTTCGAATTTGTGCGCATGCCTTTCGGTCTTAGTGACGCTGCACAGACGTTCCAACGTCTGATTCATGAAGTCACCCGTGGGCTAGACTTCATTTATGCATACGTAGACGACATCCTCGTGGCTAGTTCTTCCCCCGAAGAGCATCTAAAAACGCTATTTCAACGTCTGGAATCATACGGCCTCATCGTTGACGGAGCTAAGTCCAAACTTGGTCAAGCCTCGTTGAATCTTTAGGCCTCAGCATCTCGGCAGATTGGATCAAACCGCTTGATTCCAGGGTCGAAGCTATTCGATCGTGCCAACTTCCCGATGCAATTCCCAAGCTTCGTCACTTCAATGGACTCGTGAATTATTAAGGTCGATTTGTTCCAAACTTCGCCAAGCTTATGCAGCCTTTGACTGATTTACTTCGGGGTAATAAACAAACTTCGCACTTAACCCCCGAAGCCTCCAAGGCTTTCGCCAATGTTAAGCAGGCACTCGCCTTGCATTCCCAACAACCGGACGCACCGATTAGTATCGCCGTGGGTGCATCGGACACAGCCATAAGTGCGGTGCTACAGCAAGCAGTTTGCGAGACGGGGCAACCGATCGCATACTTTTCTCAACGTCTCAGCGATACCGAAATGCGATACAGCACCTTCTGTCGTGAACTCTTAGCCGTTTGTAGAAATGTGCGCCACTTTCGCCACGCACTCGAGGGCCGCGATTTCATTATCTTCACGGATTACAAACCTTTCGTGTACGCTTTGCGGACTTACTCAGATAAACATTCACCTCGAAAAGCTCGACAGCTGGGCTATATAGCCCAGTTTTCTACAGACATCCGTTGTGTCTCCGGAGCTGCAAACGTCGCCACAGATACTCTACCACGAATGCACAACGTGTCTACGGCCACCGGCTTGATATCACACCACAACATAGCAGCACACCAACAGTCCGATTGCACGTTTACAGATGATCTAAAACGCATGAACTTACGCCTTGTCACAGTTCCATTGACATCTTCGTCCGGTACCATTATATGTGACAATACTCTGGGATACCTCAGACCAGCCGTATCACATCCGTTACCAAAAACAGTTTTCGAAGCGTTGCATAACCTGTCACATCCAGGGATAAGTGCATCACTAAGACTGATCGCCGATCGATTCGTCTGGCCTAACATGATTCGGGACGTACGTTATTGGGCCCGTTGCTGTCTTGTATGTCAACGTTCCAATGTCAACCGACACACCACCACCCACTTGGAAACTTTTCCAACTCCCGACGATCGTTTTGAACATGTCCACCTGGACCTCGTCCTGCCACTTCCACCTTCGAGAAGCTACAACCACCTACTCACGTGTATCGACCGGTTCACTCGCTGGCCAGAAGCCATACCGTTGTTAGACACATCAACAGTGTCTGTGGCTCGCGCTTTCGTCGAGCATTGGATTGCACGTTATAGTTTTTCATCGACCAATACAACTAACCGCGGTGCGCAGTTCGAATCAGCTTTATCTTCACAACTGACCAAGCTGCTAGGCGTGCATCGAGCACGTACCACAGCATATCACCCACAAGAAAAAGGACTCGCACAGCATTTCCATCGTCAGCTCAAAGCTTCATTACTTGCTCACGAGCGGGTGGACTGGACAGAAACTTTATCACTAGTTGTACTCTGTGTTCGCAACTGTGTCAAGGATGACAGTACGAGCCCAGCGCCACCTATCTATGGTCGTCCTTTAAGCCTTCCAGCTAATTTATTCAATCGTCAAGCGAAACTGCTGTCGACACTCAAGACTACGCCGACCGACTAGCCAAATGTATGCGGTCACTACAACAGAGTGACACACTTTTTTAAAAAACTTCGCCTTACGTTCCCAAATAACTCAACAATTGTGACTTCGTGTTTCTGCGACATGACTGCGTTAAGAAGCCGCTGCAACAAACGTACCTAGAAAATTTTCGTGTCACAGAAAGCTCCTAAAAAACCTGTGATTGACAATTTCGGTCAGCAACTCACTGTCTCTATTGACCTCCTTAAACATGCATCCGCCGACTCACCCCGCGGTTTGACAACACAAACATCACATGAGCCGTCTCCATCTACTTCAACCTCTGATTTAGACTCAGCGTTGCCTTCCGCAACTATTCCCGACGAACTCCCTCCTCAACCTACGACTCGTTCAGGGAGGCGAGCCCATATTCTCGCGTGCTACCTGGAATAGTTTACTTTTTCTATTTGGCATTTATTGTACAGTTGACAATTCATTATGTGCATTCCATGCTCCTGTCGACCAACAGCTAACAGTTATTCTTAGGTACAATTTCCTGACTCGCTTTGCACGGAAGCTACCTGCACATAATTGTAAATATCCTCAGGCGCTTCAGGAAACGCGATACGGTGGGTATCTGCCTTTTCTCTAACGTTCCCGTGCTTCACCTTTTCTTATTCCTAGGTCTGACCGTAGGCATAGCTGCAGTTGCTGGGCCCAAGGAGAGAACGTTGAACGTCGTAGAACTTTGTGCTTGCGCCTGTCACGTCTTCGGGTTGCGTTTTCAGGTTCGGCGGCTCGCGCGCGTCTTCACGTCATGACAGCAGCATTTGCTCAGGAAAATTTCTACAGGTAGAATGCCTCCTGTATTAGTCATCCTTCTAGGGGGGTTGTGTAGTGAGATCGCCTTCGACGTCCCCAAAATTCTTAACTCCGTGCGACGTGAGAGTTGCCTCGCCAGTACCACCGCGCTGGTTCACATTACCTTGTGAATGTAAATTTACTACAAACCACTAACATCAAAGTTAGCGTGCCCGCACAGGTATCGCAGTTTTGTTCGTAGCTGTATAGTGAATCCGCACCATCTCCACTGCTGTAGGTTGCATTCACNACCTGTTGGAAATTTGTCCGTCAGTTCGAGAGCTATGTCGAATCTAAGGTGTCGGATGATGGCCAAGGACTCCTTTACCTGATATATTACTGTAAGGATCGAGCTATGGAGTCGATAGATGAGTGCGTCATGCTAGAACCCAGCGCTGGCTATCGCAGAGCACGACAGTTGCTGAGGGAACTCTACGGGCAACCCTATTTTGTCGCTCGATCTATGATAGATGGTCTACTGCCCAAAGACAAGTTTGTAGGCAACAGCGTCGAAGTCTTGTCGCAGTTGTCTATACGAATGCAGAACTGTTCTATCGCACTGGGTCAAATGAAGTATATGGCCGACCTCAACTCGGTAACAACGCTGAAGCGTATTGTGAGAGCTCTACCAGTTCACCTACAACATAAGTGGGCGGAAGCTGCGGACCACATCCCTAATATGACACGAGAACCGTCCTTTGGTGAACTGACTGAGTTTATCTCGCGTTGTGCGAGAGTTGCACGAAGCAGGTATGGTCAAGTAGTCTTTGAAAGTGAACGGAAGGAATCGAGGGCAGCGCATTCGTCTGAGAGCAGCCGGCAAGATACTAATAGAGGCCCCTTTGAGTCATCTAACCTTCTCGTTAGCCGAGGCCGGGCCAACGACCCTCAAATCAGTTGCGTGATGTGCTCTCAGAAGCGCCTCGTCGAGGCGTGTGAGCCTTTCCTAGCCATGAGTGTACCCACGAGATGGGACAGCTTGCGACGGCTTGGATGTTGCTTTGTTTGCCTCAACTTACACCACCGAGCCCCAGACTGCAGGGTCAGGTCGCGTTGTGATGCTCTCGGCTGCGGCGGGCGTCACCATAGCCTGCTGAACCGCACGCACACAGAGCCCGTGGCCGACACAGGTAGAAGGCATCAAGTTACATGTAATATGGCCAGCGCCGTTGAAAACATACAAGATTGGGTATAATACCAGTGGAAGCCGACTCGATACACGGTCCAATCTCAACGTTTGCGTTCTTAGATCCCGGCTCCGACACCACTCTAGTTAAAGAGGATCTACTCGAGCACGTCAACGTCGCTGGCACTCAGTCCACCTTGTCCGTCACAACTGTGAACCGCCCGTTGCAAGAATGTCGTCTGTGGATGGTTTCCTTAGACGGACAAGAGACAGTCGAAGGCAACAATGCTTATTCAGTGGCCGATCTGCCCCTACGACCTTTCCCGTACATAAAAGAGGAAGCCCAAGAGTGGTCACACCTGAAAGATCTTCCATTCGACGATATTTACGATGCTAAAGTAACTATTCTTATCGGATGTGACGTACCTGAAGCTCATTGGGTTATGGATCAGAAACTCGGAAAGCGCGGGCAACCCTACGCAGTCGGATCGTTGCTTGGTTGGGTTCTTAGCGGCTCCCTCCAAAGAAAGCCACGAGAAACTATCTCGAATAATTGTGTGTCATGATGGAACCAATCTGACAGAGAGGGTCACCAAGTTTAGTACGTTCGCTGCAACCCGAATAATTGCCGTACACAATCCGACATTCCCCGATCAGTGTCGACACGCGAGGTCGGAAGACAACCCAGTAGATAGTGCTTCTCGTGGGGTGCACAATCACGGAGGTATAGAAGCCTGGTTGTCAGGTCCTACGTTTCTAACACAGCCATCTGTACATTGGCCTAAAACGTTCGTTGCCGTAAGTGAACCCACCGGAGTGGAGATGAATCGACTATCGGCCCAGTTGGACGCGATTACTGTGGACGAGATCTCTCTGTCTTGGGTGCTCGGTATTTCGAGCTGGCCTAAATATCTAAATATTACAGCCTGGTTGCGCAGATTCAAGTCATATTGGCTCTCTGAATAACATCGACGGTCCGACACTACTATTAATACAGGTGACCAAAGGTTGAGCAAAATCCACCCTGGCAAGAAAGATATCGTTCGTCTGGTTCAGAGAGCTAGCTTTCCGAATGAACTGTCCCTCTTCATGAGGTTGCATGAGCCTGGACAAACAGTTCAGTTGTCGAAGGGAGATCCACTTTGCAAGTTAAACCCTACTTTGATTGATGGGATGATGCGAGTGGGTGGACGACTGATGCTGGCTAATATGAATTTTCACCTGAAACACCCAGTAATACCTCCCAAGCGTCATCATATGTCAGACCTGACTGTCAACCACTGTCATATGTTGGAGGAGCTTTGCGGTGTGTCATAGGCCCGTTCGCTAATCAGGTTCCGATTTTGGAGTATTTGGAGCATATCCGCTGTCAAACGCGTCATCGGAGCTTTCTTCCTCTGTCGTCCTCTGAACGCCACTGCGAGCAAACAAGTGATGGCTCACTTGCCACACTTGCAAATGGAGCCGGGTTGGCGCCCGTTAGCCACTGTTGGTCCATTCACTGTGAAGAGAGGTAGAGGCATGAAAAAAATGTGGTTGCATCATAACCTGTCTTCGGTCCAGAGCTGTCCACCTCGAGGCCGCGCATTCCATGAGCACTGACTCATTCCTTACGGTTTTGATGCGTCTCATTGGGAGATAGGGTTGCCCTATTAATGTTTATTCCGACAGCAGGTTCAACTTCACCACAGCAGGCAAAGAACTCAAACGATGAACGAGTAGCTCAGATCATGCCTCTACCAACAGCAAATTACTACAAAAGCATATCCAATGGTATTATAATCCACCTTATGCGAGCCATCGGGGAGGTGCGTGGGAGCACTTTATATGGTCGGTTCAGCGCATCCTCGGATCGATCTGTGCTGAACAAACCCCCAATGACGAGACTGTCTACTCTCCCTGTCGACGTGGAAAGAATATTGAATAACAGACCGTTACTGCCTGTTATATCGGATATACAAGACGGGCTGGCTTTACCACCCAATGATATGTTGCTCACACAGGCTAATCATGGAATTCGCCCCAATCAGACGAAGTTACAACTGTTTGAACATAGGTGGAAACAAACCACTTATCTGGCTGGATTCTTTTGGAGTCGCTGGATGAAACAATGCCTCTACACCCTGCAAACACGGCAGAAATCGATATGTTAAGAACGCAGGTTCCGTCAGAGAGACGTCGTATTGATAACTTCGGAACCCCTATCAAGAAATACATGATCTTTATGTGTGGTAGTTAGTTGTGATGCTGACAAGAACGGTTTAGAGCGGACTGCCGTGGGGAGGACTGAGTCCGGTGTAGTAAAGCGAGATGTCAGACGTCTGTGCCGTTTGGAGGAAGGAGTGACGTAGGCGGGATGAGTGCAGCTGACACTTAGTCTGTATTGAGAGTGCAAGGTGTGAGTAATGGAAAACGGCTGGTGCCTGAACGTGCTCTTCAGTGTCGGACACCTAAGGAGCTCAAGAAGTGGAAGCCGTGGAGAAGGGCTTTCATTGCATATTAGTTCCTGGGGATTGGTGTCGCACCCCAAGTCTGATAAATGTTGGGTCCGAGGTCTTTCGACCTAGTGACTATTTAGGTTGGGACCCAGAGCTGAACGGAACCTCCACTCTGCGAGCAAACTTCGACCGTGTTCGGATTTTGTGGCCCGGTGTATCGAAATTTTGAACTACAATCATGTGAAACTCCGACCCAATTCCCCTGACTATTCACCCCTTTGCATTCAACCTCCCCTGTTTCTGGAGTTAATTGGACCTTGACCTAGACGATTTTGTTTTGTCACATCAATTTGCTGGTTGTGCGAATAGCCAGTTATCGGTCATTGTACTTTATTTGAGTGGTGCGTGCACTCCCTTGTTTGGAGCTCGGCTCAACCCCATTGTTTTGAACCTGTTGACTGCTCGGATGAGCTCTTTGGGTATTAATGCCTTATTATGTGATTATAGTTCATATTCAGCCCGTTCGGCAGCAAATTGTAACCCATTCCCTGAAAACGACCTGTCTATCGAAACTGTTGAGGTTGTCCGAATAATCACTTTGACAATTTGTACAATAGTACCGTGGCATTACGATCCAATCTTGTTTTGAATATTTGGGATCATTGGTCTATCGCTACGCGTTGCTCAACATCTTCGTAGAAGATCGTCCACCGTCTCCATCTACTTCAACCTCTGATTTAGACTCAGCGTTGCCTTCCGCAACTATTCCCGACGAACTCCCTCCTCAACCTACGACTCGTTCAGGGAGGCGAGCCCATATTCTCGCGTGCTACCTGGAATAGTTTACTTTTTCTATTTGGCATTTATTGTACAGTTGACAATTCATTATGTGCATTCCATGCTCCTGTCGACCAACAGCTAACAGTTATTCTTAGGTACAATTTCCTGACTCGCTTTGCACGGAAGATACCTGCACATAATTGTAAATATCCTCAGGCGCTTCAGGAAACGCGATACGGTGGGTATCTACCTTTTCTCTAACGTTCCCGTGCTTCACCTTTTCTTATTCCTAGGTCTGACCGTAGGCATAGCTGCAGTTGCTGGGCCCAAGGAGAAAACTTTGAACGTCGTAGAACATTGTGCTTGCGCCTGTCACGTCTTCGGGTTGCGTTTTCAGGTTCGGCGGCTCGCGCGCGTCTTCACGTCATGACAGCAGAATTTGCTCAGGAAAATTTCTACAGGTAGAATGCCTCCTGTATTAGTCATCCTTCTAGGGGGGTTGTGTAGTGAGATCGCCTTCGACGTCCCCAAAATTCTTAACTCCGCGCGACGTGAGAGTTGCCTCGCCAGTACCACCGCGCTGGTTCACATTACCTTGTGAATGTAAATTTACTACAAACCACTAACATCAAAGTTAGCGTGCCCGCACAGGTATCGCAGTTTTGTTCGTAGCTGTATAGTGAATCCGCACCATCTCCACTGCTGTAGGTTGCATTCACTAGGATAACAATGTTCAGCTACTACCCTTAGGAACGCCGCTTAGCCAGTCTAACGCTTGTCTGAATTCTGAAGGCCGACTGGAATTTTCCGTCGACGCACCCTTCCTCTGTGGCTGCTGCTGCGCGGCTGTGCTCAGGGTGCTTTCACGTCCAGCTCCCTAGCACCCCTTAATTGTCACGTTGAAGTCTGTTGTGAACGGTGAGCAAATCATAAGATGAAGTTTGTTTGCAGATCCATCGTCTTCTCTCTGCGACTTCCGATTCGCGGTAGCATAAGGTTGGGTAAACTCTGGGCGCACAAATTCAGGAACTAGCACTACTGGTCAATAACGCGGTAGTCATTTCGGTTTCTTCATGAAAGCATGGCAGGAGTTCAAATCCCTGCCTTGACTAGTATGTGCACTGCTTATTTGCTCTACTGGGAGCAAATTTTTAGTCAATCATATCTTCGCAAAGCGGGATGGCTGGAAATTTTACCTGGTGTATATATACAAAGCAATAGGTGAGGCTGTCCAAGCTAGCACACATTGAAAGGATGAGTTCATACAATATTTGGCAAGATATCTTTCAGCCGTCAGAGATTTGCTGCTTGTTTCACAGTGCCATTTTTAGGAAAAATTTACGGCAAGCATCTCGATGGGACGACTAGAAATTGTCAAAATTTGCACCAATACACCGAGAACGGTGCACAGAGAATGCTAGTTAATATGGATCTATCAGGTTCAGAGCGGTGTTACTTAATCTATTGAAGAAGATTATAAGGAATTATCCACTGGTCCAACAAAATGCTCCTGATGTGCTTCGGAAAGCTTTGGTACGTTCAGACACCATGTAATTCTTGAAAACATAAAAACACGCAGAATCAGATCGAATAAATTTTAATGCAACGTCAGATACAGCGTAGCGGTCTAGAGATTTCACCGGCCTGCTTGCGGTATGATGTGTGAACTTGTTCCAAATCTCATAGCTGCACAATGTACCTAGGCTATTAAAGAAAGCTTGCATGATGTACGCTGTCCGATTGTTTGTCTGCATGTCATATGACTGTGGCGCGAACCCGGAGGACACACGTGTCACATTCTTCCGGCTTACTCGTTTGTCGGGGGCCGGTCTCTAGCGTCTCTGGCTAATTCGCGTGTCGGTGCGTTTTATAACCCTATCAAAGGCCACTTGTACATTTTGTCGAATAAAGCTTCGGTCTCTTTCCTCAACAGTCTTTCGCTTTTCGCGTCTGATAATTGCGTAGCTTGGAAGAAAACGACTTAGTGCGACGAGCGTTAAATTGGTGAGCCAAACTAAATTGGTGAGCCCAACCAAATCGGTAGGCCCGTTCAAATAACCTTTCTTTACCACAGATACATCTTTTGGATAACTGTGCATTACCATTTTGTATATATACTTTACATATTCATATTTCAAACATCGATTTTTCATCCATTCCGCTATGATGGAGGCTCAACTCCACGTTTTGTTGGGCGCTTCGGTCAGTGTATTAGCCGTACCGTTTGCAACCTTTAGACAGGATAATCTCAAACCGTGGTTTGCTCAGTTAGAAGCCAAAGTTGCGCTACGACCGATTAGTTCGGAGCTAACGCGCTTTCATCACCTAGTTGCCACAGTACCACCTCACGTCGTTGGCTAGGTGGAAGATATTCTGGAGTTGCCGGGATCCACGAAGCCCTACGAGCAACACAAAGCGGCCGTAATTAAGCGCGTCCGTTTGTTCGATCGCCAATGTATTTCTCAGCTTCTGAGTGCAACCGAGCTCGGTGACGGTAAACCTCCGCAGCTCCTTCAACACATGCAACGACTAGTAAGCACAACACACATAAAAGAGGCCCTACTTAAGGAGATGTCATTACAGCGTTTGCCTAAGGATATGCAAAACATTCTTAGCGCAAACCCATCAGCAACCTTGTCAACCTTGGCTGATGTCGCAGACCGGATCGGGGAAACATACGGCACCGCTTTTTCCAAGCTCGCTTCGAATAGTCAGGGCGCAATTACCACTCTAACTGCTCCAGTTGCCACCCTAAGTGAACAACTTCAGGTCTTGCAACGCAGCGTTCGAGATCACGTTCGACTACCCCCATTCGACGACACAGCAGCCACACAGGGTCACGTGATTCTCGTCAGTCGTCACCGGACGCCAATTCGGATCACTGCTGGTATCACCAGCAATTTGGCAACAAAGCTCGACGATGCTGACAGCCTTGTGCTTTTGGTCCAGTCAGCAAACAGGGTAGCTAGATCCACATGGTTAACGACGTAACTTGTCCGCCTGGCCGTCTGTTCTTTTTAAAAGATCACGAGTCGGAGATTCGCTATCTTATCGACACAGGTGCCGAGGTTAGCGTGATCCCATCTGAGACCTACGACTTGAACAGATCATCCACTCCGAATTTCCGCGCGGCCAACGGAAGCACTATAAAAGTGTTTGATCAGCGCTCTCGCACACTTAATTTAGGTCTCCGTAGGCCTTTCCGCTGGATCTTCACGGTCGCCGACGTCCAAATGACGATTATCGGCATCGACCTCCCCCAGCACCTCGACCTTTTGGTAGATTCCAGACGACACCGTCTAGTCGACCAAACGACAAAGCTTACGGTTACCGGGATTTTGAACGATAAGGTAGCAGTCAGTCCCGTATATCAAAGCTCTACGAAACTAAACTCCTTCAGTTTTCTAATCGATGAGTATCTGACTGATTTTACACAGTCTTCATCTCTGCCTGCCATCGGAGGTTTCACGGGGCACAACATAGTTACGACAGGCCCGCCGGTGATTGCCGGAACTTGCAGGTTGACACCAGACAAGCCCAAAATAGGCCGCACTGAGCACATGCTCCAGCTTGGAATCATCCGCCCGTCCAGTAGCCCTTGGGCCTCTCCACTCCACATGGTCTCTAAATCGTCGGGCAATTAGCGTTCTTGTGGAGATTATCGTTTGCTCAACAACGCCACAGCACACGACAGGTACCTGATTCCGCACATACAGGGCATCACGGCTAGCCTTCTTGGTGCCTGTGTGTTCTCAAAAATTGATCTGGTGCGCGCATGCCACCAGATCCCGGTTGCGGACGAAGATATGGCCAAGACAGCCGGCATCACACCATTCGATTTATTCGATTTTCTAAGTATGCCGTTTGGCTTGCGGAACGCTGCGCAAACGTTCCAACGTTTTATCGACGACGTCACACGGGGTCTGGATTTCGTCCACCTCTACATCGACGACTTATCAGCTGCAAGCGCTTCCGAAGAACACCGGATTCATCTGCAACGGCTCTTCGACAGATTAAAAACTTTCGGCACAACGATTGATGGAGAAAAGTGCGTTTTTGGTCAGCCAGCAGTAGAGATTTAGGGCACCACGTTGACCAGCACGGTATTCGACCGTTAACCAAAAAGGCAGGGGCAATCCGCGATTTTTCCCGTCCTACCACCCTCACTGCTATTCGTTGGTTTATCGGGATGGTCAACTACTATAGGCGGTTTATTCTGCATTGCGTTCAGCTTATGCAGCCTTCAACCGATTTACTCCGCGGCCCTGTCAACAGAGTCGTAGAGTTATCAGCGAAGGCTATCAAATCGTTCTCTAGAATTGAGGATGCATTAGCCACCGCCGTTATGTTGCACCACTTAAACTCAGCCGCGGGAATAAGTATAGCTGTCGACGTGTCAGACACCGAAGTCGGCACCGTACTTCAACAGTTCGTCGAAGGACTCTGGAAACCGCTCGCTTTATCCCAGACGTTTACTTCCGGCTGAAACAGGGTGTAGCATGTTCGGCTATGAATTGTTAGCAACTTACTCGGCTGTCCGTCACTTCCGACATGCCCTCAAGCAAAACCAGTTTGTGATTTCCACCGACCACAAACCGCTTGTTTTGGCTTCAGAAGTAGGTCTGAAATACGTTCGCCCCACTAAGTTCAACATTTGGACATCATATCGTAGACTTCCGGAGGCTAATTTTATCCCCTAATGGCAAAACACTCCAAAGATTCGTGTGGGTGTAACATGCAGGCCAGCCGACTTTAATTTGAAGGCCCGTAACCTCGCGGACTAACCTCTGGGTAACGTGGACGTCCAGGGGACAGCGTTCTTCCGAAGTAGGGGTTCGAACAGCAGTTCTGAAAAGAGGAGCAATACGAACAAACATGAGCCGAAGGCTTAGTAAGCCATGCACACCACTTACACAAACGTTAGCTAAAAGGGCACCGACAACACGGCAGCACGCCCCGTCATTCAACTCAAATCCAATTCGTGGGCGCTCGCTGGTTTCGGTTGTGCGTTACACATGAGCATTCGTCCTGGAGTGACCTTGAAATATTTAAAGAACCGTGCATCCCACGACCTTGTAGAAGGTAAGTTAGTGCAACACCCCGTTTTTTGAGACTAAATCTCTGAAACGACCGAACTATCTCCTTCTCTGTTACGTGCGTCAAAGTTTTCATAAACTACATTCACTTGCCTGTTGACCATGTCCTTCTTGACGGAAGGCTGCATGTTTTGCTACTAATTACTTATTCGCTTTTATATGGTTTGTAAAAAATCTACAGGGATCGCGCATACCTTAGCGTGCTTCTCATATATGTGTTGAGAAATATATATTATTATCACCTCTGATGTACGCCACGTTTCTGACAGCGATAACGTTGTGGCTGTCGCTTTATCCCGAGTGTCGGCACTAGTTAGTCACGACTCAATCAACTTAAACGCCATAGCCAACGTACAACGTTCGGAAAATGATTTCCGCGCCTACTGCCAACAATCAGCTCTACGGCTGACTGATCGACCTTTGACGGCGTCTGCAGGCACTATTCTCTGCGATACCTCTGATGGACATCCACGTCCTGTAGTTCCTATTCTTTTCCGACGACGCGTATTCGACACGCTACACAACATACCCCATCCTGGGATCCGGGCCACGACCAAGCTTATTTCCGATAGGTACATCTGGCCTGGTATGCAAAAGGATCTCCGCACGTGGGTACGATCTTGCCCAGCTTGTCAACAAGCTAAGGTCCACCGCCACGTGTCGGCCCCGGTTGACCGACTCCCTTTGGTTACATCTCGGCTTGCACATTTCCCCATCGGCATTGTAGGTCCGTTGCCAACTTTCGACGGAACGGCATGTCTTGACGATCGTAGTTCGTTTCACGCGGTGGTCAGAGGCCGTCTCCATACCGGACGTCCGTTCTGAGATTGTAGCACGCGCATCCGTTGAGCGTTGGGTAGCATCTCACGGTTGCCCGGGCACGGTTAATACCGGCCGTGGCGATCAATTCTGCAGCGGTTCCTTTGCGGAAACACTGAGCTCGCTTTTATGTCACTGCACAGCATACAGCGGTCTACAGCATACCTTCCGGCTGCAAACGGTACGGCCGAACGCTTCCACCGGCATCTTAATGCAGCCCTCGCCGCGGTCGATGCAATCTGTTTGACAGAAGCTCTGTCAACGGTTTCACTGAGCATCCGCGCAGCCCTTAAGACCGACCTTCTCGTTTCCAGCACCGAGCTCCTGCACGACCAACCACTGTGTCTTCCTGGCACTCACTTCTCATCTACCACCGGCGCTTTTCGATATGATACACCTTGCGGTAAACAGCTCGCCTCGCACATGCACCGCCGCCGTGTCACGGACACACGAGAACAAGGCCGCAAGGTGTTTGCTTCCAAAGTCCTCCGCGACTGCACGCATGTGTTTGTTCGCGTGGATGGTTTGCAACGCTCGCTCGAGCGAGCTTACGAAGGTCCTTTCAGAGTACTTTAACGAACAGATCGTTTCTACGTGCTCGTCAAGCTATTCGGGACACAGTCAGCATCGATCGTCTGAAACCTGCCTAGTTCGAAGGGATAGAGGAGGCCTTCAATGCTCCCCCGCACACCCTGCCCACACCGGCAACTTCCTCGGGACAACCTGGCCCAGGCTCATCGTCCTCAGCAGACATCACAAATTCGCCGACGACGCCAGCACCTGCCGTAACGCGTTCAGTTCGCAGAGTGCACTGGTCGAAACGCCTCATAGAGGACTAGCGTTTGTCAACTCTCGTTTTTCTCTCGGCCATAGCAGAAAATCGCAAACTGTTTTTGAAAATGCAAAAAAGATCGTTTTCAAAACAGAAAAAATTGCGTTTACCCAGGTTTTTTTCTCTCTCTATCTCTCGAATGTTCGTATTCGCTCTGTAATTTGGTTGAGTACGTCATTAATTTCCGTACTGAAGTGCAGCATGGGAGCACGCCCATTAGGATGCTTCAACACCAACTGAATGGCGAACGTTGTCATCCAAGAGGGTATATTCTTAACGTACACGTCTACGCTGACCACCTCCCGGCGGTTGCAACCGTAGGTGCACTGCATCTCAAACTCCCGCACTAGCCATTCGCTGTGGGACCAAATTTTACTAATGGCCATGGCTATAGTCGCCCGTTCGCATTCTTCAGACGGTTGTTTGTTCGATTTCCGAAGTGAATAACCTCTGACTGCATGCGTGACCCACTTTGGCTTTATATATAGCCAATAGCACAAACGGTAGTTCATGGAGCTCGGGTCTGTTCGCATGTTTATTGCAACATCCCGGTTGAACCTTTAAAATGAATAGACAGGTGATCACTCACTCTTCTGAGTTATTGCAAGTAGCGATGCGACGAAACAAATATTGGCTTCTGTACGAATTCATCTGAATGGTGATTATAAGGTTTATTACATCAAATTACATGTTCCCCCACAGCGTCCTGAACATACAAGTAGCATAACATTATGTCGCACCCAAAGACCACTCGTGCTGCCCGCATTTGGGCGGCTATTTTACCCATCGCAAACGTTCTGACACGTATATTGTCCCCTATCACTTCCCGGAATGTTTCGAATAAATGACGCAGTAAAGTGTATTTCTCACTTCGAACAGGCATACATCACGGGTCATCCATGACCCATGCCGTCTGTAACCAGGACCTGATATAGCTTCTGGCTACAGCGGCGAATGTGGAGCGATAGAGAACCTACTTGTGGCGGTTGGTCCCATGGGTGGCATCGACGTTTACCACATCAGGGAACCGTCTGAATAACTGTACTTGCTGTCCCCGTGTGAAACATGTGTGCGTATATCTATTATTGTCGTCTCTGATGACACACAGTACGCCGTTTTTCTCTGTATGATGCAGAATTTGTGGCAGATTTTCTGCTACATTATTGCACGCTAATCCACTCATTTATTGCCGGAGGCTTCAACCGATGACGGATGTTTTTTCAAATATCCATGGTCGTTATATACTTGCCATAAACATCCGCAGCATATTGCTCCAACTCAGCAGCTCGAGTCGTTCGCTTCGCTTTCCGTGAGCCGACGAATCGTTGGATGCGCCTCGTACAAAAAGGCGTTTATGTCGTGGTTGTGTTCCAGTGTGAAAGAACTAACAGCCAACCCGGTTTTTCTCCCAACCACGTTGAAGCGTGATTGACAGCATGTTTCGCGGGAACTATGCAATGGGAAGTATGTGAACTCAACTCATTAAACACGTAATCCACGGCTCTCGCGTTTACGTCGCTTGTATTTTATACACCGGAACGCCATCTACCACGTAAACTCAACGACAATCACACGATCATATTTCAAGCGTCCACTGCCTGATTTCTTGCTTGAACCAAGCACGTACAGAACACTGTAATCCTTCATGTATCTACCTAAGCAACTTCTGAACTCGCTGAAGCTAACAAATTCCCGACCCTCGAAGACATCTTTGAAGCCCTGTAAGTAATCCATCATCTGAAACGGAATATAGGATGAAATCGAATCCCACTGCATTAGGCCGATAGAATATGTATCAAGGCATGTCCCATCAGACTTACATGTCATGTATAATTCACCAACAAGCGACGGTCAAATAATAATTATACGTGAAAAACTTACTCCCAGGATAGCGGATTTGTATCGTCACAACACCTACCATTTCTAATTCCGATCGCGGCGCCAAATGAAGGGCATACCGATTTGCGGTCTATGGAAACGAAACTTTTCAACTCTCTTTATCCCTCCTTTCATGGAAATCGATGATTTCCAAATTCCTGGGCGATACCACAGAAATATCACCCGGTATTAAATGTTTCCTCATTTTATTGCCGTCATTGGCAGATTTTGCTCTCTCAGGAGACTTCCCATCCCGGCTTTTCGGCCGTTGCAAGTGGCCAGATGAGCGGATCGTTGTGATGCCCATTTTGAAATAAGGAACAGATCTAAAATGGAACTGTAAGTCACTTTAGTTAAACGAATGCTAGGCCGATGTACGGGGGTCTTTGCTAATCGTTCTGTGAGAGTGGGAGATTTCTGAGTCGGCCCACTTCGATTTCATCTTTTTCCATCTAACGGCCTCTGCTGGTATCTGACATGTCTACCTTCAAACCACCACTTTTTTCAGGAGCTCAGCTTTACTTTTGTTATAGCGCTTTTATGATTACTTGGACTAGTTCAACGTGAATTTCCTGACTTGAGAGGAAATTATTTGTTATCGGAATTGCACATTTGAAGGAAGCTCATTTTATCGACGAACGCCACCCAGTCACTTCTGTCATGCAAAGTTAATCGGGAATAGCTCAAATTTCCGCCACAGTCACTCAGCTCTTGTGAATTCGTTCACTTCCGACGGTGCCAACGAGGTTCATGCAACTTCTTTTTTAAAAATTAACAATCTAAGGTACAGGAGGCAGTGGGGGTAAAAATTACTTTATGGCATCCTGGTATACGGTGACGAAACGGACTCAAGTGGACTACCGTGTTGGTTGTTTCGTCTTATCTCTAGCAAGACTTACTGGGCGTCGGTTGTAAATGTTCATACCCAGTTTCCTTTTTTTAAATGGATATTACTATTGATATTCGTTACTAGGTCTTACGTTATCTGGCTCTTACCCTGTTGTCGCGTTCCGTAATGCAATCTAGAAGTGGAGGAGACTGTAATTTGTTGAGACACGCAGCGTTTGGTATCACCCGAAATGCAGTAACCTAGAAGACTGATTACGTGCTGTGTGTTTAACATACGATTCTGCAATGGGTATGGTGCAGTTGTATCGGTTGTATTCTTGGGCGCAAGATTCTTGAAAATCCTGCCTCAACAGTCTTAGTCCAAGAGGACAGTTCAAGCTGAGAATAAACTAACCAGGAATCACCCAACAGTGGTCGACGTGAGCATGACCAGGCCGAAAGCCAACTGAGTGGACATGCACCACTTGTCGGCAACATCCCGAGACATAATGTTCAAGAGGAAGTTGATGAAGCTGGGAGGAAGTTTTCAGAAAATCATGGAATGGAAAATATCCAAGCCTGGGAATGGACGAAAATTGGTCCGAAAACAACGAGGGGGGGAGTTAAACATCTACCACCATATTGTTAGACAAAAAACGGGTGGATGCACTAGGTGCTTTGACAGCTTTTCAGCAAAGGTCTGATGAACAGGCAGAGATCCTTCAGTCAATACAGGAGGGCAGACACTGCGTGAATGAAACCCTCGCATACTTGAGAAAGGCTGGTGAGGTAGCCACCGGTAGGGGGCGAAATGTGGTGATTCATGGGACATCAGAACCTGTAATGAGAGAAGACCGCCAATGAAAGTGTGCCATGTGATACCATATGATAAACCGGTTGTCGACCGTAAGCATCCCAGAACATGTTACGATTGAGAGAGTTCTGAGGTTGGGGAAATGGCAGAAGACTGACCCTAGTATCCTCAAACCTAGACCGATGCTGGTTAAGTTTGCTAACCCTCGACATGGAGACAGTTTCCTGTCAGCTGCAGGGCGCTTCAGAGGTTCTACAGAAGGGGAGATCGTAGCAACTTCAAATAACTCATCTAAGACGAGGAAGGATTTAACTTTTTTCGCGGGACAGCCAGCTAGAGTTTTATCCTCACCCAGGCTGCATGACGAGAAAATCTGCACGTGTACATCAAACGGATGTGGTGAACAGGAGTCCTTCATAGCTTGCACCTTGTTGCGTCTGTCCAGTAGTTTCTTAGAGATTAGACACGAAGACCCAGCAGAAACCTGCCAATCAGAGCAGGTTACAGTAGGCGTTGGCTCGGAGGGCCGGGATACCCTACAGTGGTTGATCGCTACTACTCGGAAAATGAGGTAGACCCATGTACACAACATCCGAACTCGTCTCCTCTTACGGTCTCGAATTAACGTCAAGGAGAATAGGTGTGGTCTGCTTGCGGTCTGCACTAACGCGTGACTATTGGGAACAAGTGGGGGGGAACTCCGAGCTGTCTCTACAGCTTTCATCGTCATCATCATCATCATCATAGACAGCAATACATCAGTGATACACACTAATGCTTAACTGTCACACAACCATAAAGAAACAGCAAACCCTACATAGAAAAAGAGAAGGAAAAAGAAGGGGAAGGGAAGGGACTACGTCCAAACAAACAACCGAGCTGCAAGTGAGAGTAAGGCGTCATCAGCGAGACAGCTTCCTTACGGCTTTCACTGCCCCGCGTCATTAAACGCACTCACTTCACAGACAACTCGGCCAAACAACGACAATCCTCACGCCACTGAGCTCGATTAGCCGCCATCTCGATAATAGTTCTTATATTCGAGAAAGGTATCCGGGGCTCTTGTGAAAACCACAGAGGAATTAGTTTGACCCCAGTCATTTCTAGGGTTCTAGCATCCATTATACTTCGTCGAATCACTGCAGCTCGGGAGGTAAACATTGGGGGATGTGTAGATCGCATTTTCACTCTTCAAATTTTGGAGCAGCGTCATATTTACCGCCGGCCAACAATTGTTGTATTTCTCGACTATAAAGGTGCGTTCGATTCAGTGGATCGATCTGCACTTTTAGAGTTGTTCAAACGCAGAGGTGTGCCGACTAAGTACATGAACATATTGTCGACACTCTATTCCCATACCTCAGCTCAGGTTAGGGTTTGCGGTGAACTGTCTGACAGTTTCAGCACCATGAG
>QNGE01000982.1:169745-181745 GCA_008508345.1 Paragonimus westermani | reverse complement strand
TCCGCTTGAGACTGTGGTCAGTTTCACATACTTGGATAGCACCATCTCCTCAGCCTGTAATATTGCTGATGAGATATCAGCGAGGATAGCAAAGGCACGAGTTGTCTTTGCCAAACTGTGTCATCTGTGGCATCGAAAAGACGTTTGGTTGTCGCTGAAATGAAGGGTATATAATACCTGTGTACGTTCCATTTTGCTGTATGGTTCGGAGACGTGGCCTGTTCGCAAGGAAGTTATCAACAGGCTTGCTGTGTTTGACCATCGTTGTCTCCGCCAGTTGGCCCACATTAAGTGGGCTGATCGTGTGAGCAATGTGACAGTTCGCCGGCGCGTATTCCGGAACGTTCGGGATGCGCGATCAATTGGTCAAGTAGTTACGTTGCACAGCTTGCGATGGTTGGGTCACGTTCTCCGTATGCCATCTGAGCGTTTACCGTACCGGGCATTATATACTGAGGCCACCAACAGCTGGGTGAAACCGCGTGGTGGTCAAGCAACAACGTGGTCACGAAATATGAAGACTGACTGCTCCATTGAGCAAAGTGAGCAGGTATCGCCTGCCTGGCTGGGGTCCTCGTGATCACGGAAAACGCTGGTTAGAGACGCTATCCGAGATGGCGGTGTGTCGCAATCAATGGTGTACCTGTATCCATACAATTTCTAGTTGTTCCGCGTAGTCTTCTTTTAGTATTGTGGGCCTTCTTAATAACGTTTCCTTCTAGAATATTCCACGTCCCTGTTGAGGTGAGCGGCAGCCTGAGCCACAGTACCTTTGGTTAGGCTCATGGCTGTTATGATGATGATAATGACCGCGATTATACTGACGGAGAGCGTACTTTTGGCTGACTCAGTGACTCCATTGTTGAGACTACTTTTGGTCATCAAAACTTCAGAATTTGCTCCTTTCTGGTTGATCGTTGGCCTGAGGCCAGCAGATTTGAACCCGCGGTCTTTTTTTCTCCACTTTTGGTCAGGTTCATGGTTATTATGATGACCTCGAGGTTGGACCTTCTGTTTGTAGATGCGGTCATGGGGTCATTAGGCTGACATTCACGTTAACGAAATTTAAGCCCCCATGTAAGGGAATTCGAGCCTACAGGGAAGATGATCATTGGGTTGAAATGAAAAGCGTAGGCAGAACATGGGGAGTGTAACGATGTTGAACTAATTTGGGTTAAGCTGAAAAACAATTTACTAGGATTGGCTGTCATGTTTGCCTCACTTCGGGAAGCCAGCGTGGTGGATGCGCAGAACGAACATTGTTCAAATCATGATGTCTAAGGCTTGGGAAAACTTCAGACACAGGCAGGCGCGGCCTAGAGCCAGCCAGGTTCAGCGAGAGTGCCAGTTGGCATACGAGGAGAACTGGGGTCAGTGAACCAAGCAAAATCCAAAGGTATATTACAGTTACGTCCAGTCCAAAGCCCTCATCGGAGTATTTGTTGGGCGTGAGTAATGAACAAGGAGAGAACGCATCCACTAACGAGTAGAAGGCTCAAGCGTTGCTCCAACTTTTTGTGAGGGTGCACACAATTGATGGTGGCACGTTTACGTCGCGCCTAATTTACCCATAATGGAGGAAGTGTTATTCAGTACGGAAGAAGTGCGGGGTGAGTTGGCTTAGTTGAATGCTACGAAAGCAGCGAGCCCAGATGACAGTTGCCCGGCAGTTCTAAGACCAACTACTTATGTATTAGCTGCTCCATTGGCTAGTTTATTTAACAAACTGCTTATTGAGGCCAAACCATCCACCTGGCCGCGGTCACATCTTTACACAAAGAGGGCAGTAGGAAGAGACATCAAACCACACACTTGTCAGTCTCACGTCGGGTATCTTGAAAGTGCTGGAACGGATCTTAAGGAACAAGATGGCGCAACACGTCACTAAGTGTTATGGTTGTGAACATTCATGGTTGTGTGTGGGCTGAGATACTGCCAGGACGCCCAGACCTAGACAGGAGAACGATTAGGGTTCTCAACCAAAGCCTTTGGCTCAAAAGCCTGTACCGCAAGGCAGCGGGTGGGTGGCGGTGTACCAGAAATGGTACGTTTTTCAGGAAGAGATGCCAACCATCTTCCAACCCCCAACCTGGAGGACCAGGAGACTGTGGTTTGTCAGTCCTCTACCTGTTGGCCTGCCTGGTATGAGTAACTCTGTCCAGTTTAGCTCAAAAGGTAATCGAGATGCGCAAGCCGTCACACTACGTCAAGGTCCAGTCTCACCGTGACGGGTCACTAAGTGTAGACTGGCGGCGGCCAAACAGCATGGCTTTGTAAGTAAGAGATCTTGCCTTTCTAACTTACTGGCTTTTTTAGAGATCACTCCACGGCTGCAAAAGAGAGATTAAGTTGGGTCTTTCGACTCCGCAAATCAGACTTGGTGTTAAATTTGGGGGCATTTAATATATCTCCTCTTGTTTTAGCATGGATGAAGGTGTTCCTACAGAATAGGAGTTTCTATGCGCAGGTGGAAGGCTCCAAGTCGCACCCTACAAATGTTACCAGTGGTGTTCCACAAGATTCAGTTTGGGGTCCTCTGTTCTTGAGGCACGTTAATGATTTGGTGAAGAGGATCAGCCGCGGTTGGTGCGAAATTCGTGGGAAGCCCCAGCGAGTGATGCAGCGGGACCTCGGTGAAATTCATCAGCGGACAGCTGACTGGAAGTTCCCGTTAAATGCTGCTAAATGCAGACAACTTACGGCAGTAGAGACGAGAGCAACGTGTGCTCATTCAGAAAACTGCTGAGTTGAAGGACCTGGGAATTCAGGTCATTAGAGACCATTCGGACACTGTCAGGTGAAAAAGACAATAGCCTCAAGGGAACTCGGCGTCCTTGTGCCTCTGTACAACGATTATATGAGACCACATCTAGAATATTGTGTGCAGGCTTGGTATCTTTATTTGGTCAGGGATGTTAGGGTTCTAGAGAGAGTGCAACGCAGTTTTGCCTAGTTCTTCGTAGAACTAAGCGTAGACCTAAACAAGAGAGCGGCTGTTTGCTCACAGCAAAAACTCATCGTTTAGAGAACACCGTGTACAGATTGTGAAGGAAAGAGCTAGGACTCAAGTCCGGGACAACTTTTTCTCCTATAGGGTTGTGAACAGTCCGAGGTGGTGTTGACCACCACGGTTCCCAACTTTCAGTGCAAGCTTGATGCATGCTGGTTGGCATTATTTCCGGATATGAAGTGATGATAAAGTGACCGGGACCTGCTTAACTTGATGGCAACCCTCTATTACCAGCTATAAGTAATTTGTGTAGAACTTCATTTAGTTTTGTCCCTTCGCTGTTCTTTTATTGTAACTATGATGTTTTTGTCCTGCTATCTTGGAGCCTGAAAGAGATCATGGTAGCACCATCATTGACTTTGATCCTGCTCATCTAGCTGAGTATACGGTGATTGCTCAAGGTGATTCCAGTACTGCTTCCCTCCATCATTCAACATATATACAAGAGATCGCCTACATAGTCCTAATGAGGGCTTGATCAGGAATATTTTCACTGCCAATTTACTAACAAACTGCGTTCTACATACCACAAAAAGTGTCGGAACGCCGTTGAAGAGAAGTTTTCTCCATTTGTCACAGCACGGCGGGATCATCGGAGCCCAATGGTGCAAGAGACTGGACATCAACTGGCTACTGGCCGCAAGTGCTGTGATCCAAACGGAACCTAACTGAACTGAAATAAAGTTCAACTATATGTCAATGGAACAACGGATTGATGACGGAAGTAGAAAGCAGAGCTTTGGGGAGTTTCATGTCTTCGGGCGTAGAATCACGTAGTGGTAGTGGTACGCGTCACAGTATCAGAGCTAAAGTGACATGTAATCATCAACGCTAGCCTTGAAGATAGAAACAGAACCAATGGAAATCATATGGTCGGGAGAGCATTCCACACCTTACAAACTCACAGTGAGAAAAAGCTTTGTCGACACCTTAACCAACTATGTTAAACTTACACCTTAAGAGGGTGGCCTGTACAGGATTGGAATGTTTATACGTCTAGATTCGTGTCTGTTCTCCATGGTAGTGAAACCAGAGAAAAGATTAACGGACAACGACGTATATTACAATTCGACCGTGAAAATGAGCTGTCAGCAAAGCGCGACAAAAGTGGAGCACAATAAACCAACGAGCAAACGACCGAGAACTTGCGTATGACATTGGATGGCTGAACAAACGAGGGGAAGTAGATGCGCAGTCAAACTGTCACTGGTGCTAACAATGAAAATAATCAGCAAGGTAGTTGGAATACGTGGCAAACCAAAGGTATCTCTATACCCTTAGTGAACTGCTACAAGCCATGGTTAACACGGACGGAGTGTAGATGTGAGCATTGAAAATGCAATGATAAAGTCATCTCCAAGGTGGCGATGTCCTTTTGAGTATAGATTCGAAGCTGATGGTCTGGTTTCTTAAGGCTTCCCTTGGTGGTCCCGAACGGCTTCTGTGTCATGTCGTCACACTCGTTCAAGAAGCGTTTTCCCTTCTGAAGAAAAGGTGCTTAAATCACTACTCCATTCTCGAAGCGCGGACGGGCGAAGTTGTTTCATGGTAGTTTACAACAATGGCGATCGGACTGATCGAAAAGCTTCTTGAGCAACGTTAGGACACTATTCGTTCCCACATTCATCGTGGAGGTCCTTCTCAGCCAGGACTGTTTAAAAGAGTATGTCATGGAAATAATAGACGGTATTTGTCGAATGTTGAACGTGACTAATCATGCACTATCCAGCATTGAAAACAAAGGAACAATCATAAAGACTGTTGAGGTCGTTTCGTAGGGTGGCCGAATCGTCAGAGGTGCGCATGGCGACCCAAGTCTCCACATCCTCTGCGAAAAGCAACAAAGGAGAAGAGATCGGAATAGGAATATCACTCAAAAGATGAGGGATAAAACCGGGCCAAGTGTAGAGCCTGGGGGATACCGCTGTTTGGTAGCTATGAAACTCAGAGTTCACGTATGCTCCGTACTACCGATTGGCGAAGCAAGACTCCAGACATCGAAGAATATTGTAGTGCACTCTGTAGTGGTGCAGTTTACCAGGCAGAAAAGCATGATTCACGCAACCAAAAGACTTGGGAAAATCTAGGTAAGGCTCAGCGAGTGTATTGGCGGATTCAGCATCGGAGTTTGTGGTTCTTGTCATTACCGAGAAGTTGAGGCACCCCTGCTCCAGCATCACTGGCCGTTAATACAAACCGAAATAAGCTTTTCTGTTCAGCAACGATGCGTTTAGCATGCTGTCTTTGATAATGAGTCTGAAATTCGCGGATGAATGGAGTACGACTATTACGAATAAGTATTCTCTTTCCGGTCTTCCTCTTATCCAGTTATTCGACAGCTTATCTACTTGCGTCGTCTGTTCAAGAACAATTTCAAGCCACGTTAACAAAGCCGATATCGTTGCCTGTTTCGCGTTGAGGCTGCCTGATAGCGGCTGTGGATAGGGTGGCAGTGACTTTTGTACACAGTCCACCAATATATTGAAAGAAGGTGCAGTCGTCCCATCTGAATGAGGCACAATGAGAATGCAGAAGATAAACATTCATTTAATGGAAGTTCCTACTATTACCGGTAACTACGCTGAAAGGATTGGCATTATAGACGAAATCAAACAAAACGTTTTCATTATTGTCAAAGCCACTTCGTCTGATCACTTCGAGATTATCGATCATTAAACCCTCGTTGATAAGATAATCCAAACGCGACGTCTCCTGGCCTCAGTGCTAAGGCGTGAAGTCTGGTTCATATTCGGTAAAGCTCGACGCTTCAACAGCACCGAAGAAGCGTGCTGGCATGCGGTCCACAGGCTCCATGTGCGAAAAGGCTGAAAAACCTTTCTGGTGAATTAAGGTCGCCCATCAAAAGGACCTGAAAATACCCGGGGTGATAAGAGTCCTCATTCCACCTCTAGTAAGACTTCCAGATGGGGAACGGTAAACAACCACCACTAACCAATGGTCCGAGTTGATTGGATGAATTGTACACCAGACCGTCTGATGAGTAACACTGCGTACAGGATTATCATACTGGAAGACGAAGCATGAGCATACACTGACGCCCCGTCAATAACCATCACGGCGGCGTGTGTGAGCGCTACTCACTATCATTTCAGTCAAACAAGAAAACGTTTTCCAACCTAATATGTATCCATATTGCCCAAATTTGATAAGGGTTGGGTAAGCAGAATGCGACCGAGATCCCAGTATCTATTATTGAGACTAGAGGGTATGGTTTTCTTTTTACGTCCCGCTGATCAGTCTTCTATAGTAGTGAAAAGTTGAGACCACTTTTGTCACCACTAATTCCCTAATTACCTCTTTCGCTTTAAGAAGACCAAAAATCCAGTCCACCACAACAAAGGGGCTTATTCATGTAGTAAACTGCAGTTTGATTGTACGAGTGAGCCAGCGGACAGAAAATACCTTTCGTGTTTTAATTTTCTTCTTATGCTGTCTTTCCTAACTATAAGCACAACACAGCTTCGGATCTGTATCCTTTCTTTATTCGACTCACCATTCACAGGCCTCTTTTCCTGTTGTGGCCTTGGGGAGTCATAAAAAGTAATCCAACTTCTCATACCACTTCCCTTTCCTATCGTCCGTAATTTCCTTATCTGTCCTCTGAATTCTGTTCAGTATTCGTTGCTTCTTCTTGCAGGCATAGGATGCCAATTATTGCAAACAATCAGATTAGGCTGTGCAAAATGACGGTTTTGCGTCAGAGGCAGAGGAGTTAGAGGCCTGTATGATAGGCTTTATTCGTCCAACAGTTGGCGTATGACAACTGAAAGCATAAATAGATTATCAACTCAAGGAATAAACAGCTACCACAAAGTATAACATTCTCCCTCACCAAGAAACGTGATCAAACAATAAATGGTCATTCACAAGAAGATGATTGAGCATGTGTACACCGACCAATATGCAATAAGCTTTTACGTCTCTTTTTCTCAGCCTGTTTGGTTAACGTTTCAAGATTACATGAATGATCGTTATTGGGGGAATCAGAAGATGCATCAGTATTGTGTATGCCAACTGAGAGAATACTGTTATGCTTCTCTGAGATGTGGACGCGCTTTGACGGTACTGATGTAATTTTTTTTGATCGGGGGAGTTGACAATCCCTGAACAGGCGTCTCAGGCATGATTTCTGCTTTGGGGCCCATTCGTGGATGAACAGGTACTGTTTCCTCCTTGCCATTGGGAAAGCGGATGTACGCGTGCTGTTGGTTGAACTTAAGTTATTCAAAGTCTTCAACGCGTCTCGAGCTGGGAATTTCAAACGGTAGTGTTTTTCATACACACAGAAGAAGCATTCGTCCTTCGATGAGCTGTAGGCTGCCACACCAGACATTTGGGCAGGGTTGGGCGAATTTTTAGAGATCTTTCTTGCAACCGTGTGGGTGTTAGTCGTAGCAGACTGGTATGATTGGACTCCTCTCCAGCAAATTCAAGCGATCTAGCCTGATCAAAAATGGTCTAAAAGTTCAACGCTTTCTGTTCCAACGTCCCATCAGATCCAGGTAGATAGTAGACCAATTATGAAAACATCGTCGATTGCATTGTCTCGGTTGTTCTCGGCTGCACTGGCTTCACATCTACAGCCTTGCTCAAGCGACCTCAGTCTTTGGACAAACTGGTCCAATTTCTGTCCATGTTCTTGTCTACAAGTCGCTAACAGGTGACGAGCGAATATTTCGTTCTTCGGCTTCAGATAGCACTAAGACTGCATCATCGTAACTGTCACATTCGGAGATGTGTTCACAGACCGAGGACGAGATGCAGTTCGTCAGCGTGATCAATTTTTTAGGTTTGAAGCTGTCACGTTAGTAAACGTGTAAAACCAGTGATTCCATTCTTTAATAACGTTAACTGCGTTGGGGTCGACGTCAACCCTCATCATTTAGCCGTTAGATGGATGAATTGCTTCAACTAATCAAATTCGGCGGCGCAAAACGAATTTTTCGCATCAGAGGAGTGAGAGGCCCGTGGGCTAGATTTCATTCGTCTTACAATTGACGTATGACAACTGAAATGGGAAGCATAAATAGATTGCCAACTCAAGGAATAAGCAAATGCCACACAATATTATAGTACTACTCATACCAAAATTGATCTAACGTTTGTGCAAATTGTTGTTGAAGTTTTTGAGGAGCAATCTACAGAA
The DNA here is from genome assembly GCA_008508345.1 of Paragonimus westermani. Classification (NCBI taxonomy): domain Eukaryota; kingdom Metazoa; phylum Platyhelminthes; class Trematoda; order Plagiorchiida; family Troglotrematidae; genus Paragonimus; species Paragonimus westermani. The sequence goes on along the minus strand of QNGE01000982.1, from coordinate 173,568 downwards.
TAACCGTTTGTCTGTTCCGGCCTACTACGTGCTGAAACGTAGGTCCTAACTGGGTCGGCTTGTATCTTGATAGTGGTCAGGATAGAAGCATTCAGTTCGTGCCCACTTTCCTTTCTCAGTAATTTTGCACTCTGATTATGAACGTCTCCTTCATCTTCTTGTCTAATGTGTACTTTTGGACACTTCTAGGAGTCCACTGACAGGACTTATTTCGTGGCCCATTCTGTTAGGCGGTCATGACTCGTGTGTAGACCCTTCCGCCCGCGAACCGTTCGATTATCGTCAGGTTCTGAGGCCGTCCGCGTACACCAACTGTGTTGACTTAGTGCCTGCGTGACAATCATTGGTGCACACCAAAAGCAGCAACGAGCCTAAGACTGAACCCTGAGGAAACCCACTAAACAACTTGCACCAAGAAGTGTGGAGTTTATCCACCATCATTAAGTAATTGCCGTTGCGCAGGAGGTCCTGCAGCTGCTTTAGGTTGAAACATATAAGTAATGGCATACCTGCGGTTTGTCCAGAAGCTTTCCACCTGAATTCCTCAAAGACGATTTCTGTTGATAGGCCACGTGCCTCGGTTTGGACCCAGTGCTCAGATGGTTGGCTGAACAGTACTGACCCTATGGGAAACTATCTTGACGGCAGTAACAGCTCTGTGTTAACTCAGAAGACAAACAGGTAACGATTAAAAATTTGACTATGTATACTTGGTGAACTGGTTTTAGTTGACGTGACTGAGCAACACAGTTTAGATGCAGACATGAACGAATTTGTTACATGTACGCAACTAGTGGTGTGGATCAAGCGCATTGGCACACGTAAGAGTTTTAGCTACACTGCAAGCTTATTTGCCTTTAGATGCACTTTAACCTCTCTTGCACACAATTCATGACCATGTCACTGGTATAAATAAGGATAACCGATTGACCGCTATCTTGCGGCCACCACCTACATGTGTGGGACCGAACCTCTCCATCCCTTCGGATTTTGGTTTTGCTGTCAGGACTGCTAGGCAGCGGAGCTAATGGTGCCGTCAGTACGCCGGGTTTTCGTGGCAGAATTAATAAGTTCTTGTGGATCGTTTTCTTTGATGAAATCTGCAGTAAACTTCGACGCCACAGCAATATATATGGAAATCACGCTCGTTCTGTTAAAGTAACGTTGTGAACAGTTGAGACTTTCATTTTCGTCTCCAATCTGCTCCATCTTCTTTGAGATGAGCGGGTATGCCCGTTTTTGTTCTTAGGCATATAACCTTTTTTGGGATCGCTACTGACTGTGCTGTAAGGCGATTCTTGAAACTTTTTCTCTCTGTGTTCTTTGATGTGCTGCAGTGGTTTTTAGCATTTTGATAACGGTCACGTCAGTATCATGCTGCTCGAAATCGTTTCCTCGCTCGATTTTTGTTTATTGGTGTGACCGGTGTAACAATAAGTCGAACCGAGTCAAAGATTCCGGTAAGTGCTTACGCAGCATCTCGGATCTTTAACCAGGTCACTCGGGTGTTATTCACGTAAGCCAATTCGGACTGGAATCGGTTCTATACATTTCGGGAACAGGGTGAACAGTAGTCACCCCTCGGAGGAGCGAGTACCAGCCTTTCACACACAGCGGATGATCTTACCGACTCGTTGTAAAGCCTTGGTCCTTCTGTCGTGCTCTTTACTGCTTGGTCTTGAGTACGATTTCAGACGTGTGTAAGTGCTAACCAGTAACCGGACTTATCTAGTGACCATATTTCTCGATCGTTGACCCATTCACTTGAGGTTTTAACTGCATCGTTTCATTTCATTAGCGTGTTGAGTCAGTTGCTCATGTAGAATCACACCATCCTTAGGTTGTTCACAGTCAGACTAAGGCTTTTGGGAGGCCTGAAAACCTCCGTTGTGGCTAGAAGTAGAATGTCCGGTTGTTCGAAGATCAATAAAACTTGTGTTGATTATCTTTGGTCAAAAAAGAACTAAAAAGCAGCATTGCAGCGCTCCCTCTTATAAGGACCCCTTCTCACTACCAACCACTTCGTAAGAATAGATTCAACTTCCATATTAAATGGTCCCTGACCCCTACAGCGACCGCATTTTGGGTGCGCACCACTGTACATTCACCACCACTAGATGCTTCCCCGTCTAGTTCTACTCTGTCAGTTCTATGAAACTTGGTGGGTAGAGTTGTTATTGATTTACATATTAATAAATAGGTTGATGATCACCTCAGAGTTTACTGTGTGCCAACTGTCCACGTATACTGGTCACCTCGACAAGTTTGCTCTCAGTTTGTCTCTAATTCGGCCCAAATTAACAAAAGATCAGTATGGCAGTAAGTTAGTCAACATAGGAGGCTCTGTTATTGCTTTTGTTTTTATGATATTGTCGCTACTGCCTCCTAGACACAAACTTCTCGAGTGAAAAGACATGGCTGACCTGTTTTTTCGCCCACCTTTTTACGTTTAGCTATCGACCTCTGTTGCAGTAAAGATACGGGGAATACCAGGGAAATAAAAAAGTGAGAAGATGAAGGTTTCAGCATTTCACTTAGAGAAAAATATGGGATTATTCTTACTTGTAAGAAAAAACCTTTTGTCAAAGGCTACCGACCTTCAATGTGGTTTGGTCTAGTGTTTGTGAGAATCGACCGCCACGTGACACGTTGGTCTAGGGGGCTTTGACAATGATGCAGTCCCATCGTTGCTCGCACTTGTCTTCACTCTTCAAAAGCACGTAGTATTAAGCACACCTGGCCGTGCAATTCTCATTATCATCAATATTATTATTATTATTATTACAGATGGGCAGCAGAAATTTGCATTGGGTGATGATATCGGTTGTAGAACCAAATCGATTTGTGAATGGGCTGAGTTTATTTGTATTGGGAAATAAATGTCGATCTACTTTCACAGGCTGCCGACCTCCGGCATGAATGGGTCTTATTTCGAAATTATATGGAGGCAAACGATGTTTGTTGTACCCAACTTACATTTTCCTAGGTTAGTTCATTTTTAGCTCCTTAAGAGTGGTCGCTTTGGGAGGGTAGATGTATAACAGGATGATCGCCCGGTTGGATTAGCTTATGCATTCGAGCCCACTACCTTAGTGAAGAACTTATTCGTTTTTTTTCTATTCGGATTAAGCATTGCTCACGGCATCACGAGTAATGGCGGAACTTCCCCTCGTTACGTGATTTTTACCGGTCCATATCTCTGGCGAACTTTCTAGTGGCGTCTACCCTTTATTAGGAAATCTGTTAAAGGGGTTTTTCAGTCCGACAATCGTTGACGGGTACTTTTGTGTTCGTTTTTGACAAACTTTCCGTCGTTCTAGATTACAAGCACCTCTCGTTTCTGCCTATCAAACCTTCAGCGCAGCTACAACCAATTTTTTAAAACGGTGCGAATTGGTGCCAGCAGCTTCTTCTCCTTTATTAAAGGGCAGCAGTAGTTTATGCGTCTAGTCGTTAGCCACGAGTTCATCTGCGTCGCAGGTCCATTTAGTCGACTCTGCAAGCCGCTCTGTAGTTCAGAATGGAATTATCGCTTTTGAATGACAGTTCAGTAGGACTTTCTTCGTGACAACCGTCGTGGCTTTGACCAATTTTATCCGTTACTGGTTGTGTGCGTTGACAAACTACATCGGATTTTTCTGTACTGCTACCTTGACGTGGTGGTCGGGCTTGTGTACTGTTTTGATCCGGCGGGCTATGCTGACTAGGACTCCGGTCCTTCCAGGTGCAACCTTGTCAGACAGGCCAAAGGGGAGCAGTCAGACGAAAAGCAGTTACACTCATAGGATTGTATGTCGCACTGCTGACCGCGTAGGAGTGCTTA
>QNGE01000982.1:155904-168015 GCA_008508345.1 Paragonimus westermani | reverse complement strand
AAGCAGTCGAAATGCGTTGTCTAATTAATGCACTCAACAAATCTGACACGCGCAGATGTTTTGACTAATGCCACTCCGTTATTCATTGATGCGAAGCTTATAAACTGGGCGTGCTGGTCGATCCAGTAGATCGTTGATATGAGTGAGCACAACAAACTATGACGTTATTCTAGACTCCAGCCTTCGCGGTCATGCTAATCTGTGTTGAACCGTGTCGTATTTGTTATTTTACGGTCTTATGCACTTTCGCTCTTTCTTACGACCCCCTGAGAAAGGAGGGGCAAGAACATACACAAAGACTGCGAGCAGTACCTCGATCACGAACGTGGACGCAACGATATCGCAAAACCATACGAGAATCAGAACTCAAGTACCCGGACCCAACTCACAACTTGGAACCCCCAACAAGGAAGAAAGAAGTCCTTCAAACGAGCTTTATTTGCTGCTCAACCCGAAGGCGGAACAGTGGTGCACAGCGGCTTTATTTATAGGTTTCCAGTGGCCTTGGGCCTAGGCACCCAACGAACCAAACAGGAGTAAGCGCGGAACTCGATTTTTCCAGAATGTCTGCGGGCATTCAAATTCCCAAAGTGAAAAAATCCATTTTTCTTGGCATTAATGACGAATTCTTGGGAAGAAGTGCCTCTTCCCATTTCCCCCACTGATTTTACTGCTGCTCACCAACATTTCCCAGCCTTCCAGGTAAAGATTTCGAAGTTTTATCATGATCCACAAACAACTTACCTGACTGCATTTATTGTTTCTCCTGACATTTTGAACCTTAGAGGTTTTTTATTTCCGAAGTTTCGCCTATCACTAAAAATGTACTTGCCTCTTCAACTAGGTTACAGTACAAGTATGTGCATCTATATCCATGTTATTATTTACGTGACGCGTTCTCTTGAAGGCCCCGAATTTTTCGCACAAGTTGAACATCAACTGCTTCTCGATAAACAGATTGGGAATAACACAACGTTACGAGCAGGTTGTAATATTCTACGTTTCAACCACCTCGGGTGGCCTTCCTCAGGAGTGTTGTGTCAACTGCTTCTCCCTGACTGGTGGGGGTGTAGTTATACAGCGGTTGCTTATTCACTTCCTGAGTTGCATAAAGCAATTTCTTAACATAACTTGAAATGCTTTGATTAACCGTAGATCGTGTGTCAGAAGTCCAAAGTTTCGGTTTAATACAAATTGCCTACGTTTTTGTAAACTTGCCACTGTTAAACACGAATGTTTTCTCTCACATATAGGTTTCGTCCGCTTTTTATGTTGTAAACGTCGAACGATTTCGTGCGGCCATCTGGTGGAAAGTGCATTCTAACGGGGAATTGCCTGGAAACCAAAAACAACTGATGAACTATCATCCAGCCACTTGACCTAATGGACTTTTGTAATAACAACTGTTTTTAGATTAAGCGAATGTTGATTAAATTTCGATTGTTGGACTCTTTTACTCTGTCGATTTGATAGATGTGACTGCCACTTGACGGTTGGAATATTTTTTCTTACCATATCCTGATTACTGTTTGTTCGAGATGGATGATTCAGAACAGTTGGGTTTCAAAGAAAAGTGTATTATTGAACAGCTGAAAACCTCTATCGATCCGTTGCCTTTGTTCAAACAGTTATCAGTCAGTGGAGTTTGTATGAGCAGCCTGAATGCTCATGAGGAACTCGGAACTCTACTGTGCAATCTGGTTCGGTCCAATTTTGGTCTTGGTCTCAAGATCCTGATCAACAGTGGGCTGGATCTTTCAGTATGTGTGAGTTACTTTAAGTGTAGCCGTTGGTATTTTTGGTGTTTTCATCTAGGGTAGTGTGCATATAACAGAATAACCAACGCATGTGGACGTATAGGTTGTGCAAAATGTTCAGCTTGCCGGGAAATAGTGCCGTGTTTACATGCCCTGACTGTGAGTTGTATTCCTCAGTCCATCATATTGGTTTCATATCCAGTGCCCTTTTCCTACAAACAACGCTCACGGGGAAATTCAAAAATGCTCTTGTTAGGAGAGGACTTTCTATAGAAGGGAGCGTCAGTCCGTTGAGCAATCATACCTCAACCGTAAGGAACAGAAGCACGTAAACAGAATTATGTGAACCTGTTGGGAAAAGCACTTTTTCCCAAAGAACTCGCTATATTTCCCAAGGGAAATAGATGCTTCGATTTTAAGAACCCGAATGCCCGCCATCATTCTGGAAGATTCGAGTTCGCGCGCTTACTTCTGATTGGCCCGTTCAGTGTCCTAGGACCAAGGCCACCGAAAACCTATAAATACAGCCGTTTTGAGCCACTGTTTTGCCTTCGGGCTGAGCAGCAAATAAAGCTCGTTTGAAGGCCGTCTTTTTCCTTCCTTGTTGGGGGGTTCTAAGTTGCGAGAGTTGGGTCCGAGTACTTGCGTTCCGATTATTCGTATCGTTTGCGATATCGTTGCGTTTCATTCGTGATCGTGATACTGCTCGCGGTCTTCCTGTCCGTTCTTGCCTTCCTCTCTCAGGGGGTCGTAACAGTTGGCGACGGTGTCATTTCTGATCAATGGCGTTGGACGTTGATGACGTTAAGCTGCTGTTGCAGCAACAGATGAAGCTTATGGAGATGCTTGCCCAACGGTTGTCCAATACAAGTATGGGCCAACCCGCACAATCTGGTGGTGCGCAATCTGTGGACAGTTTGGCCATGGGTATCTCCGAATTCGTCTACGACCCGCATGCGAACGTGACATTCGATTCTTGGTTCCGTCGGTACGATGACCTGTTTCGTATCGAATTTGCCAACCAGGACGATTCGTGGAAGGTCCGGCTTCTTCTCCGCAAACTTGGCCCTGCGGAGCACGAACGGTACGCCAATTTCATTTTGCCCAAGAGCCCATGCGATATCAATTTCAATGAGACGGTCAGTATTCTGTCGCAGATATTCGGTGACCAGTCATCTCTATTCAACTTGCGGTACCACTGCCTCAAGCTGACCAAACGGGACTCGGATGATCTTGTCACCTATGCTGGCACCGTAAATCGCGAATGCGAGAGGTTCAAGCTATCCTCCCTCACGGAGGATCAATTCAAATGCCTCATCTTTGTCTGCGGCCTCCAGTCCCCCAATGATGCTGACCTCCGTACACGCCTGCTCAATCGGATCCAACAAGACGAGTCAGTTACCCTTCAGGATCTCACCACTGAAGGTCATCGACTGCTGAACCTGAAACACGACTCTGCCTTGGTCCAGAATCCTGCTCAGTCCACAACCTCTGTCAACACAGTTTCATATCCAAGGCAAAAGCAACAACTTTCCCACACGAGCCGCCCAAGGAACCCTCCCTCCAAGAAGTCGCCGCCCTCTCCATGCTGGCACTGCGGCGCATGGCACTACACGCGTTACTGCCCCTTCAAGCAACACCGCTGTCAGCGTTGCAAAAAGGTGGGCCACAAAGACGGGTATTGTCAATCACGTACTCCGGGCAGTCAACGCACAACTAAGAAGCGGCCACGCCCACCTCACTCCAAACCAAGTACGAGGTCCAACAGCTTACTTACCTCTTTCAAAGTCGATGTCGTTTCACGCAGGAAGTTTGTGTCCGTACTGATCAACGGACACCCAGCTCGTCTGCAGCTCGACACTGCATCCGATATTACAATCATTTCCAATCGCCTGTGGAAAGCAATTGGCCGCCCGCCAGTCCAGCTGACATCCCTTTCCGCCACCAGTGCCTGTGGTGGTACAGTGCAATTAACCGGGCAATTGCATTGTCGTGTCAGTTTCAAGAACAAGACCATTGATGGAGTTTGTTACCTCTCCGATGCAAATCTCAATCTACTTGGTCTCGACTGGCTTGAACAACTCGGCCTGACAGAATTATCAATCACACATATCTGCAATCGATTACAGTCCTCTACAGCGAAGCCACCGTACCACCCACAATCGAACGGTCAAGCCGAGCGCTTCGCCGACACATTCAAGAGAGCTCGTATGAAATCCCGCGGGGAGGGACCGACCAAAGAAGTGCTGCAAAGGTCCTTGCTCACTTACAGAACCGCCCCGAATCCGGCGATTCCCGGTGGACTTTCACCCGCCGAAGCTCTCATGGGCCGCAAGCTGAGGACCACATTCGACGCCATGCTGCCAGTAGAAAAACCTCCCGAAGATAAGAAGCTGCTACCCCGACGTAGATTTGCCGTCGGTGATCTAGTTTACGCAAGAGATTATCGGCCAGGTCACTCCCACTGGATAGCAGCGACGGTCAAGCATCAGAGCGGCTCGGTCCTCTACGACGTCAACGTCGGAGGCGACATATGGGTGCGCCACGCTAACCAACTTCGCCCACGCTATTCCGCAAACGCTGGGCGAGCAGAGAACCAAATGCCACTGGACTTACTTCTCGACACTTTCGAGATCAAGCGCCCAACACAGCAAGTTCCCGCGACCGTTACCCCAGCGACCTCAACGCCGAGACCGAACAGGGAGCTGATTGCCTTGCAACCAAGACGATGGACGGACCGAAAACGCAAGCCCACTTGTCCAATGCAGCTCGACCCACGAAAACGGCGGTACCAATAAGTCTCAACAGGGGAGGTGTTGGGAAAAGCACTTTTTCCCAAAAAACTCGCTATATTTCCCAAGGGAAATAGATGCTTCGATTTTGAGAACTCGAATGCCCGCCATCATTCTGGAAGATTCGAGTTCGCGCGCTTGCTTCTGATTGGCCCGTTCAGTGACCTAGGACCAAGGCCACCGAAAACCTATAAATACAGCCGTTTTGAGCCACTGTTTTGCCTTCGGGCTGAGCAGCAAATAAAGCTCGTTTGAAAGCCGTCTTTTTCCTTTCTTGTTGGGGAGTTCTAAGTTGCGAGAGTTGGGTCCGAGTACTTGCGTTCCGATTATTCGTATCGTTTGCGATATCGTTGCGTTTCATTCGTGATTGAGGTACTGCTCGCGGTCTTCCTGTCCGTTTTTGCCTTCCTCTCTCAGGGGGTCGTAACAAAACCGCCGCAGAATAATAACATTGTCGCCTTGCAACAATATTTTTCAAGTTCAGGGCGATCACTCTGCTTACAAAAAATAAAACCTCGACTTAGCTCACGCACTATTACCGTTTCAAGGCCTGTCAAGTGTTCAGGTGGTGTTTGCTACCAATTTATGACTTGTAGATTACTAGTCCAGTGTATCATTTGTATCCTCGAAAAACCCACAGACTTATACTGAACATCACTTTTTTTAATGAGCACACTTGATCTGTTGCGTGAATTATACCGGGGAATATCCCTGGCGTCTACAGCTCCTTAAAAGATTCATATTCTCCGCGTGTTTCTTCACAAATCCCCATCCATTTCTTCTATGTATTCATATTGCGAGAAAATCTGTTAACCCTTTCCTTCCACTGTATTTCTGCATAATTTGTTTTGCTTATGTTTTTCTTGTTCTAGCATAACGGGTATTAACTTTATGCGGATTATACATGTAATTTATGTGGCGTTGATGCTTGATTGTTGCGGTTGCTTCTCTCTTAATTTTAGTGGTAACTTGGCTAAATAGACCGTAACCAATAACTTCTTATTGCTCCTATTGAGTACGAGACCAGGGAAGTACAGGACATTAACTTCCTGAGGTTGAGTTAATTGTTGGTTTTATGGTTGTTAAGCGTGATCTTAATTCGTTGGTGTAGTGTTGGTGTTGATCATGGTCGTTGGTCAGTGTCACCGTTGATTATTTACCTGATACCCAATGTGGTTTTTTGCTTCGAACTTTAAGGTTAACTAGGTTTTTGGGGCACTTTTTTGGCTATCGTTCTAACGGTCTTGTTCAAACCTCTGAAGGGAATGAACTGTTTCAAGTTTTTATTTTGATACTTTTTTTTCCGGCATGTTTGATTGATTTTCGTTTCTATTCACATCTTTGTTAGGAGAAGTATTACAAGTTCTCCAAAATATACTTGCCCTATATGAGCTCTCTCTGGCAGTTGCATGTAGAGTTTGTACAACTACTAGATGAATTGGATTGCGATCGATTTTTTTTAAACAAATTTCTTTTCAGGATCCAGTAACAGGAGACACCCCCCTTTTGCTCATGTGTAGCGAAGGTCTTTGTGGCCCGGTGAAGCAGCTGCTCGACCATTTGCCATGGGAGAAGCTGCTGCAACCCAATCGATCCGGTGCGACACCGTTGAAGCATCTACTCACTCGAGGTCATGCATTTTGTGGTTGTATTGAAAAGCTTATGCAACGACTGCCGTTGGTAACTGCGCTGTTGGTAAACCCGTTACATACATCATTCACTGCGCTAATCAAAGCGGATATGGTTGGTCCAACAGATCATCCTAACGGTGTGTTGTATGACGATTGGAACTTCGGTTCACTTACATCAAGGATGTGCAGTGAACATAACGTGCTGCTTACCACGTTGGATTCACTGTTGGATCGTATCAAGTCAATTGACCCTATGCGTGTTTTGAGTGTCATTCAACTGTGGATCCGGGCTAACCTACTCTTAATTGAAGGTAATCACTCGGTTAGTTTACTCGTTTACACGAATGCTTAATCATTGTTCTCTCTCATGGCGCAGTTTTAATACACATTCCGCCAAAAGCTTGTTTCTAGGCCTCTTTAATTCTTACATTCTTTTTATTCATTCTTCCCATGCTGGCTTTTCGTGGCTGTGGTATTGATTTTCAAATGAGCTTCGAGTCGTTGAATTCGACCCTTTACCATGTATATCACGAGATATTGAGATATCGTTCACTTTTCTCAGTCACGAACGCGTACAGTGCGTGAGTACTTGTAATCCCAGTAGCTGTGACGATTAACCTCACTTATCGAGGAGGTAATGTTAGATCCAAAGCAAACTTTTTTGGTCAGCCGTTTTTGCACACACGAGACCTGATGACGATTACTGACCAGCGCTACTTCGAGTTCCAATTATGCAGTAATGCATCGAACTGGCTGGAAAGCGTGATTAGTTTTCGTTGTATGCCTTTCGGTTAATAAGCTGAGGTTTCTGTCTGCGCAATCTGCTGTCATTGTTTTTTGCGTCCATGCGCGCACCAATCATTTGATGCATGCTCAGTTTCTCTTTTTCATAGCCGTCGATCTGTTCCGCTATTCTATACATTACCACAGCTACGTGTGAACCGGCAAGTTAGGAATTGAGGAAAAGAATATATCCGTAGGGTACAATTGCCACCAATTTGAGCTACACTCCGAATTAAGAGTAGCCAATTAATTTGTGCGGTTTGAAACAAACGATAGCTGTGGGTTTACACCCGTTGCGCTATGAAATCAATTTAAACGAACGTTTTTCCACCAAACCTGAGGTGAAAAAGAATATATTCCTCCTTGACCACTGAGAGTTTAATTTCATCGCACTAGTCGTGATCGATTCATCGGAAATTCACTATTGAAGTGTGCTTTGTAATGTTCACGTTCAAACTATGATTAGTTTTCCAATTGTTTGGGTCACTCGTTAGGTAGAACTTATCTGAACCAGGCTCCACCAGAAGGCTTACGCGTTGCCAGCCGAGGCTCGTATGTCCTCGGTCCCCTGGCCGTCACTCTTGATGCGGCATCAGTGCAACTGTTGTTTGACTTGTTCGTATCTCATCAGTGTTTGAATGGACGTTACCCGGCCACAAAGTTAGGAAGTTGTTAATGTAATATTGACAACGATGTTCATCCCCAAGTTGTCACTCTTGATCAATTTCATCCGTGTTCGAACTCGTATGATAGAGACAGTTGCAACTCAGTTAAACTCTCCCTTCATTGTACTTTAATTTATAAAGTGCAGCGTCAATTGCTAGGTTTTCAAAGAGAAGCACAATCTCCGAACATTTATGACGAACTATTTCAAAACAACACAATACGCTGACTACTTGTTGGATTTAGATTTAGTAGTATTCACAGCTAATTTCAGTTTTTCCGTTGATGTAAACGTTTTAGTTAACCTCATTCAATCAGAACCACTATACTCGAGTTTCACTGTGTGCAACGTCTGCTTGGAACAGCCAGGATTAGAACTCTAGGCTGGCTTTCATGAGGTAGCCACTGTCACTGATATCTTATTTGACATTGCTAAAATGCCACGTTGAAGCGCTTAGTCAAGTTCCCTTGTGACCAGCTTTCTGGCCGCCCCGAGAGAATACACGGCAGTTTTTCTGCTAACTTCAACCGGTACCACTGAGATTGGAGTTAACGGGCGTTAACTGATTCTGCCATCGAGATAACCGAAAAACCTGTTCAGCACTGAAGGTGGTTGAGCGCTTGTGTACAATAATTCGGTTGTGTCTAGTGTGGGGTCTGTCCGGGGTATTAGCATTCTGTGGTATCTGGAAGGGCCCGTGTTAAAGTGGTTTAGGAGAATGGTCCTTCTTGGATTGACTTCTCCAGAAGACATCCGAAATTTTGATGGGTTTTGTTAGTTCGTCCTGCGACAACAACACGAGAGGCAATGATGATGAAAGACTTCACCTATAAGAGTCGGAAGGTGATATTGGCGTCTTTCATACTGTTCTATACGAAGGACGTTGGAGAAGTTCAAGTTCGAAATATGTCGAAGAACATAGGAGGATAAAGGAGGACGCTGTCTGTGTGTGTCTTGCAGGTTAATCGCTGTGCTGTTTGCTGCATGACATAATCACCCCAAAGAGGTAGCTCTATGTAGACTCTCATTTCCTCTACAGTGACCACCTTTTCGGGTGGTAATTATTGTCTACTGTGCGTGTCTATGAAACTTCCGGGGTAACCATTTGATTTTAGGACAGACGTAATCAGATCTAGTTCCTCCGCGAGGCTGTCGGATGTACAAATTCGCCTTGCTCGTGTGAAGAGAGTATTTACTAGTGCTCGTTTGTGTTGGATCGGTGTGAAGCTGCTAAAGTTTAGGTATTGACCTGACCAAGTAGGTTCCTTAACACAGTTCTTCTAACCGAGCCATTTTCCTGACGACTTATTAGGATATCTAGAAATGGCAGGCAGTTGCCGACTTCAGATTCATAAGTGACCTTTAGATTAGGATAACAACTATCTAGACGTTGCACCAGGTTATCTATCATCTGTTTAGATCGACTGAAAATTAATTTGTCATCGACGTAACGAACAGTCCCACTGTCAAATAGATGGATTAGCCATGGGAAGTCCACTAGGTTCCTTCTTAGCAGACTTTTTCATGTTAAAATTGAGCAACAGTTAGCTACGGAGATGGAAAACTTGTCATATTACAATCGTTACGTCGATGACACCTTAATTTTCAGTCGATCTAAACAGATGATAGATAACCTGGTGCAACGTCTGAATATCCTAATCTGAAGGTCACTTGTGAATTTGAGATCGGCAACTGCCTGCCATTTCTAGATATCCTAATAAGTCGTCGGAAAGATGGTTCGGTTAGAAGAACCGTGTATGGGAAACCCACATGGTCGGATTGAACCATCTTCCCTTCTTACTATACCAGCATCCAGAATAGTTCACCATTGTTCTCTGACTCCTTGGTGAATTTAACACTGCTGTGAGCGGAGTTAAAAGCTGCCATGTTAGCATTCTCTTCGATGACGCAAAAAATATCAACATAGCGTTTGTAAAATGCAAATTGGTCGATGACCGCACCTAATTGATTAGTCTCTAGTTTACTCATGAAAACGTCAGCTAACAGGGAACCTAGAGGCGAGCCCATTGCCACTCCATCTCTCTGTCGGTAGATCGCATTGTTGAACAAAAACTGAACGTTACTTGTACACAGCACCAGTAGTTCTCTTAGTTCATCTTTTGGGATGCCCACGTGTTTGTTGTTATGCTCGATATAATCACATAAGTAGTTAATTGTCTCTTTTAGAGGCATGTTCGTAAATAGCTAGGCAACATCGAGTGAGAACATTCTTTGGTTGTTTATGTTCAGGTTTTGGATTGCGTCAATGAAGTGAAACGTATCCCGGAGACTGTGTTTTGCCAGTTCCAACCTGTTGGGTTCGAACAGACTGGCAAGCCATTTGGCCAGAGCATGATAAGGCGAGCTGCACATATCTAGAATGGGCCTCAAAGGCACGCCTACTTTGGGCAGACCGTATTGTGTCGTAATTAGTCTGATGATCAAACACAGAAAACAAGTCTTGTTCGCTACCCTGTCGTTCTCATGACTTCAATGGATATTTTCGAACGAATTAAACAATCCAAGGACCCCGTCGTATTGAAAGTTTTATTATGAGCCTACTGCTAACTTATGTAAATTGCACACGTTTCAAAGTTTTTACGCGGTAGGTGTTTTTCGAACGTAATCGGTGGAAGCTTTTAGATGTTGATATCTTTTGTCAGAAATCGCAACCTTATTTTAGAAGGTAGGGCTTATATGCGAACATTGACTGTAAGTTACATTTCCACAGTGGTTCCGGTAGACGAAAATCTTACCACGAAGATTTAATCGACCTATTCTTGACGCTCGCTTGAGAGAGTGGATCGAGCCTATGGGCAATGTCTAATCTTATATTCAGTGCATAATCCTCCACCCCGGGCGCATGCATTAGACAAGAGGAGCGATTGCGATTGTGAGAAAATTGGCGAGATTCTCAAGCATATAACGGGAATAGTTCATTTGAATTAGAGTTGGTCACTACCTATGTTCTCTCTGCTATTCGGTGTGGTCCTATCATACCAAAGCTGTCTGAATTCAGGGTGGCAGAATCGCTTTACTCGATTTCTTTCATTTGGTTACAGTGCACATTTTGCATACATCTGTTATGTTGTGTAATGCGAAAATAGACGGGGGGGTAATGAATTCCAGACTGCCAATAATCCATTTGCCATGACCGCTCTTGTAACTAGGTCACAGAATGTCACAGACATTGAGTAGCACAGTATCTCTTTTGTGTGACGAAATTTGAACCAATTTCGGGCCGTGGGTGTTCAAATATCAAAATTCGTCACTTGTCGCCAATCTCCTATAACACGAATGATACGAAGTATTCGACCGATATACCATTTCAGGACATGTCGTCCACACACCCATCGCGTAATTTTCAGTCTGCGGATATATTTTGCTATCGTCTTCTTTCGAATTGTACAATCATTTCAGTAGGCAAAACTGAATTTGTTCAACCGGCCCATCGATCAATGTTCACGTGATGTGAACATCAGCTTGCCCTTTATTTTGACCGAATCGACCGAAAACTCAAGTGATTGGTTGAAACTTTGCATCTTCAGATTGATGCGCTGTACCTTTGTGCACGCTGTTGGATGCGGTGCGCGTAACTTTCAAACATCTAGTTCTTGCTCTTATATGCTGAATTTATACCTTTTATCACGACAGAACAAGCGGTGCTGTTCAGTTAGATACAAGTTGCCGTAGACTTCATTTTCGCAGGAAAACGAATCCCGCGGTATCTCACTAGTACGCTTGCTTTCAGATGGTAATCCGACCAGGTCGCCGTTTGAGGATATTGTCACTCATTGAAAGATTATACAAAATGCCGTATAAACAGCTGTTCATTTGTTCTCTGTCCGCAACGACTAAGAGGGTATATCAACGTTGGAAATGTACACAAAAGACGTGATTATCAAATACCTGCCATTGCTTACCATATTGACTATACCTCGATAGTAAGTGTATCACCATTGTTAATCGTGTTAACTGTTGATCACCTTCTCTAATCAATACAGGTCTGAATTATTAAAGCTACGGTACAGTGTGCGTAATATGGAGCATGGTTTTTATCAACATTAGTTCGTCTATGTTCGTGTGCATTCCGAACTCGTTCTGTATCACAAGAACTTCGTTCCCACAGCAGAAAACTAATATTGGACGAAAGGTGTTTGCTTGATTCAGATCGAGAGCCGTTCTTTATAAAGACGACGATAATCGATTGTGGCGGGTTGAGTTTGGTGCTTTGTCACTGTGCATACTGTTGTATAACAGGCAGTTTCGGTGTGAGTAGTATACTACTCACAAGTAGTGTATTACCCACAAGGGACATTCAGGAGCAAAAGGACAAACCCCGAACATGACGGACAAGAAGAGACTATCGAAACAGTGTGTGCATGATGTGTGAGAACTTTCACCAAGGCGAATGACCACGTACTGTCACCCAGTGTATGTGAGTGCATGTCCGTCGTGCAAATGAGTGTACACGTTTGTGGTTT
>QNGE01000982.1:136035-152175 GCA_008508345.1 Paragonimus westermani | reverse complement strand
ACAAGCCCCGAACACGACGGACAACAAGAGACTATCGAAACAGTGTGTACGTGATGTGTGAGAACTTTCACCAAGGCGAATGACCACGTACTGTCACCCAATGTATGTGAGTGCATGTCCGTCGTGCAAATGAGTGTACACGTTTGTGGTTTGGTTTTTGACATGACCTATACGGAAGTTTGCGCAATAAACCAACTTGTTGGCCAAGCGTCTTTTGCGGATACAACACATACCGCTAGGAAGTTTCCAAAGCATGTATCATTGAGTTCCTCGCACACCGTCACTCTGTTCACTGTTTGAACCTGAATCCCAATTGAATAGGGGAAACAGCTTTTGCGTCTCACGGTGGATGTGCTCGCCTTTCCCTGTGACCATGTGTTTTTGGGGTGTCGAGGTCACAGGGTCTCAATCTTTTGCGATGCACACTGTAAAAATCGGAAGGCATTTTTCGAGTTGAACTTTTTGAAATCTAACAAAACCAATACCGCTGACAAAATGTACCACCGGGATTGGGGTACATTTATATACATACATATACCAGCTTACACACATTAGCATACATACTCAAAGCAGTCGCATCCGTCGAGGAAGCAGGCGGACACAAACTTTATACGCATATGTCTTACACTGACTAGATCAGACCAATTTACTAGACAAAAAATCAATCTTGCGCACGTCACTGACAATGTGAGTTGTTAAATTAATGGGTAAATTTTGTATAATACAATGGCTGTGTTCAATTGTGAGTTATGTACAATTTAAATGAAAAATTCGTCCCTTACTACTCACCATTGCAGTGACCGCTAGTGCCCTAAATAGTGGACAAGCAGGCGAATTCGCCGTATTGTTCTTGATCAGTGTACTTTCCTTCGCATTATTTTTGTCTCGGTTAAATCTATTTATAAGTTCGGGGTGAGCTCTTCTGTTGGTTCGCTTCGCTGATCGGTGGCAAATAAGAATACATACAGGTTGCAAAACGTTTCGAGTTTGATTTTCCTTTCGCCTGGTTTAGGGTAGACAATCCGTTAGTCTGCTTGTTTCGCAGCAGAATCATGCGGACAGTTTTCTTGAATAAGTTTGTTAATTTAGGGATCAGGTCGCTGAATATCACGTTGTATGACCTGAAGTAATTACTCGTGGAAGCATCTTGGAAGCATTTGCTTTACATTTGTTACAAACATGTTAAGCATAGCTGCGAAAAAATATACGAATGTTCATATTGATACGCTCTAATGTATGTTATTAAGCCGCGTTCAGTTTTTGCCTCAAAACTTGATGTATTACATGTGTCTAGTCGAGGTGTTACTCGGAGATTTTGTGGCTTATACTACTAGGTATTACTCACTTCTACGGGTGAATTGAGAACTCGTTTGAGTTAGGGCCTGGATTGCACAACGATCATAGCAGAGCTTGATCCCTCGGATAAATTGCCGTGTTTATAGGGTAATGTTTTTAAAGGATTCTACACCTTTGCATTTTCAGTGCAGAGATTAAGAACAGCACACATCTTGGTCGCCATCTAAACTTATCTGTTCCTCCAACCTGGTCACTGAAAATGCGTTCTCAGTGCAACACTGAATGCTGATCACAGCTTTGTTGACTGAAACAGATTTGCTGTGTTTCAAGAGCTCTACCTACAGGTTTCTATACACATCCAGCCCATCTAAGTTGGATTCTTTTTTTTCCACATGGCATCTATCCTGAAAATATGACACTTCGTCCCATCTAAACGTCAGTCTCCTTAAACCGTGTGTAGCTTGTGTTTCACATTTTTGGTTGTTGAGAGTTTGTAAACTGTACACATCTTGTGTTTGTTTTCTGTTGGTGGATTGTTTCACATAGACACATTGTTTGAAATGCTTCATTCTTTAGGAGAGGCATCACCTTCGTTTTTTGGTAAGTCAGTCAGTCAGTCAGTCCTTTGTATTTTCCTCATCAAAACGTTAAACATATGCGCTCCAGGTTTTGTTAAAAGCCAGTAAGATATTCTGCCTTTGTCCCGTTTTGCGACCACACCAGACGACATATTCGTTCGTTTTCTTTATTGAGTTGGACTTCCTCATGAAGAGATGAGTAATACCTTTTAGTTTCTGTCATTACTCAACGATCTTTATCATTGTCATGGGCAGCAGTCTCTTGTTTATTAACGCCAGAGTTGACACAGAGAAGGAATGTAAATCGTCCCTTGAAGTCCCTGTCTGAATTTGCATCCAGACTCTCACTTCCCCCAAACAAACACCCGTACCTTCAAGGGCCTTTCACTGCACTGTAAACGGGAGCACAAAAATATCATTTCAGTACTTGCTAGATAAGTTTAACTAACGTGAACCATCCGCAATCTTTTTGTGATTAACGCTGACTAACTCACTTTTAAATCTGTTGGGGAATCATTTTTTCCGTCTAAAACTGCGCATTAGTACACCACGGACGAACCAGCGTACTCTCTCAAGGGTTTACGACAAACCCTTTCTTCTTAATGGGTGCTCTCAAGATCGCAAACAAAGCATTCGATTTTGTTGATGCTGTAGGCAGTTTATACAACACATTTTCGAAAAAGTACAAATTTGTACACTGTATCCGATAGCGTTTCGCTGCATCTTTACAAGCACATATTGCACTAAAGTTTCTGCGTTGCACACTGAAGCCGCTCGCCAATAGGTTTAAAGGGAAATCACAAACAAAACAAGAGTGGAAGCTGACATCCTAGTGTGCTTGGAGTTTGCTACCATGACAGTGACAAATTTACAATTAACCCGCACTGTGTTACAGAAGGTGGGTTGCATCTCTTCGATTAGAAGCGCTTCCACAAAGCGTGTCAACCGAGTGTCGCTAGTGGCGTTTCTTGAGTTGAAACTTTCTTGCCGCATCGCTCAAGTACAATTTATTACAAGAAAACGTGGACCGGCCGATACCTGCATTTTATCAGTGTGGTTCAACGTGAGAACAGCTTCATAGAACACCTGAACTGTAGGTCATCAGGATTCGGAATGCACGTTGCTGATACGCAACAACTTCAAAGATAGCAGCTATCCAAGGGATTTTCATCAAATATTCGAAGCCCCGTGCCATACGTGACGCACGGTTCGATGTATCCAAGATGAAAGTTCTTCTGCGGCTGCTCGTCAAAAATGACGTTGGCAGCGCGCTCACCCGGTGACCAAGTTGTGCATTACAACACACAATACTCGGCCGCACCTGTCCCTACGGAGGGACCGTTACGCGTGCGAATGACCGGGCATATTCCGAAATGGGTTTGGCGCTCGATAGGTCAGTGTCACGCACTCCCTACAACACCAGTAGTCAGCTTCGTCGATGGCTGAACACGTTCTACGTGCACATCACCAAGTGAACACTAACAAGGCATTTCGAGTCGTTTATGCGACTGGCGACACTCTGTTACTATGCTTTGTAGAGGCGCTCCTTACCAAACGGATACACCTCATCTGCTGTAATCAACGCGGTCTAACCGTCAAGTTTTCATCGTCCTGGTAGCGAACACTATTCGAATCAAGGTGCATCGGTTTTCACTATTATTTTGTGTATGTAATTTTCTTTGACCGACTGACAAGCGGTTTGATTTTGTTGTATGTATGTGCTTGTGAAGATGTAGCGAAATGCTACCGGATACATCGCGTAACCCCATGTTTTTGACTCCTCACGTTAAGTTTATTTCACGGTAACATTGTCTACAACGTCTCAACAGTAATTTTTATCATGAATCTACTAATCATAGGAAATCTATCAACCTTATATGAAGTGTAATGTCACTCAATCTGCCTGACTGCGTAATACCCTCCCCGGTGTGTTGTAGACGCGATTTAACAAGGTACACGCTTGTTATGTTAGAAATCCAATCGAACAGAACACCTCCCCATGCAATCATATTTGCTTTGGTATAGTACCACCGAACCTTGGACAATGTGAACGAAATTTGACGTGTGTCGGATCTCGGTTGATTTCTCCTTTGATCACTGAAATCTCAGAGCGTAATCGGGGACGCGGAGCCGATCTACGAACCATGTTGCAGCTGGTAATCGAGCGATTAATCTCACTGAATCAGTTGGATGCGCGTGCAATCTGTCAAGGACAACAAGCTTGTGTGATCGCTGCGCAGCTTGAAGGCTCACCATGGCAAGAGTGAGTTGATGGAAGCGTTTTTTATCGGCTAGGCCTTCTTTTTTTCATGATATCAGAATAAATTTCGATAACAAACTTAGGAACTGACAGTCTTACAGGTATGAACTGTTCTAACTAAGGGCACTCGCAACTGGCGGTCTGGTTAGTTACACAGAACGTCAACCTGGTACACATCACTCTCCTACTTAGCGGTCAAGATTTTCACAGCCAATTCATGTTTTACTTCTCCCAGTCGCTTACAGTCTAGCTGAACAATGTCTCATACTGGGAACCGATCAACAGTCATGAGTGGTGCAATTGGAGAACTCGTATGCGTCTACACGTAACATAACCTCACCGTCTGAGTCGAGACCCCATCCGGGAAATGTTACGTTTGAATTAGATTACTTACACTCATCCCAGTGCCATAGGGAAATGGCTGAATTATCCAAGAGGTACACAGTTGTGGGTGGGCTTTTATAAAGCATCAGCGTGAAGCAGACTGTATTGAAGCACGGTTTCTTCAACTTCCCAAATCCGGGGTTTACACTCTGGAAAAACGGTTCCCATTACTTGTGAGTAGTACGGTCAGGGACGGATTGATTACGGGTTCAAAATGAACACAACCTCATCAGGATATTCTGTAGAATGGGGACAATAAAAAGCGGTTTATTAAATTTCACATGCTATCGGCGTTTTAAGTGTCTGCTGAACCATCGTAGTTGTGGGAGATTGGCTCGTCAGGTCGTACTTTTACTAGTGTAAATTTCTGTAGGTTGTGGTAGCATTTTCGTCCGAATGGATCGCTGAGCATGTCATCAATGTTGTGTACTCGACTATTGTGTTTAGAAAATTGGAGTGAGGGCCTGTGCGGCAAGACGCCGTCCTAGTTCATTGGAAAAAGCCTGCGTTTTCTTAGCAATTGCTATTGGACGACAAATTGGTCTGTTAGATGTCACCTTCCACGACAGTGACTTAAGTAGTTCGATTATTCAAATCCAGCACGAGTCTAAACAAATTGTTCCACTCACCAGTTGAGCGCCGTTCTGTCTGACGGACGTCGATCGATCACTGTTCCGACCGTAGCAGCTTGTGTCTGAACTGATTGTTTGCGTCTACTTCACATAAGAAACCACTGCTGTCTTTTCTGACTACAGATGCCATCTGCGTTGCATTGTTTGTTGAGCACGTTCATTCGACTAAACAGTGTGACAAATGAGGTGCCATACGAGCCATCCCAAACTGGCCATGGGTAGTCGAGGCTAAGGATGCTTGGGAACTCAGTTCTCATCGAAAACCATACAGAGTTCGTACGGCCTGCGGAATAAGGTTGGATATTCAGTATGCTGCCAGCTAGTCTCCAAGATAAGCTGCATAACGGCCGAAATTGCATTAAACTGGCGTCAGACTTTTAAGAATATCCACTATAGGTTGATGAGTAGGAATGAATTTTCCCGCTTTTAACGGACGCGGAGCAGTGCGTGACTCTCGTTGCACTTTTATGCATGTGCGCTTATGTCTCGGAATCGGCCATATGGGCAACCTTTTTTTAGATATCCGTTATTCGTCAGTATACTGATTATCACACAAACAGGGTTTTATGCGATATCCTGAGAGTTGAAAAAGTGGATCGTTGTCGACGAAGCCGGTTCATATTTGCTGAAGTCTACACCGACTTTTGTGTGCATACTGTTCTCTTCTTACTTGTGTTCGAAAGCACTGTGTATCTATCCATGACATTATGCACTGTTTTAGCAAGAAAAACTGAATTCCCATCGGGAAATGAATGACAAAACTGATTTGTTTGTAGGCACAAGTCTCGCTGACCTCTTAAATTGACACTGACTTTCCTTGATCGGCTGTCACCGCCAAACTTTAATCGCCGTTGTCGAGGAATGCTGAGTGCACTCAACTCGTATCGTGCAGCAGATCGACATAAGTGTAACACCAATTACAACTAAGCGCATGTGACTGCACGCCCAGTGTACAAAAGCTCAACAAAACCATTCAAATGAAAGTGAGTCCGTGCCCGCCAGCACTGTTCTGCGGATCAGAATTTCCGTAGTCATGTGGGGGTGCCTGACAGACTTGATCGATCGCTACAAATTTTGAGGAACGCAAACTACCACTGCTTTAGCCACCTCATACAACATATCCTGTTCGATGTAAATTGAACAGTAATCCGCATGGACTACTTTGCCCAACCGAACAGTATACTATCATTGTGCTGTAAATTCGGTCGATATAACCCACTCAGACTACTTAACGAGTTAGCCGGCCAGCTTTTCGACGTACAAGCACACAGTAATCACCGCTTCCGCTTATTTCACAGTGGGTTAGCGACGTGTATTTAAGACTTGAGGTTTAAAGTTAGGGCCATATGATGTATCGTGTTTAAGTGTTCTAAACCGAACACCATTCACATTCGATCCCAATCGTTGCATCCAAATAAGCCTTTCGGCCGGCCCATCTCGTTGACGGGCTATCGATTGGAATTAAAAAGACTGTTAATGTGTCTCCCACCGAGACGGTCGGGTAATCTGAGCATCATTCGAACAAGGTTGTTATTAAGCGTTTAGATATGATTGACCGGTCACGCCTTGTTTGAGGTTACTGGCGTTGTGGCTAACATTCCTACCTCACATACAGGAGGATCGGAGTGCCATTTCCGATGCGGACAAGGATATGCCCTACTGATGAGCTCTAACAAGAGGGAACCTCGAGTCTAGTGCTTCCCTTCGAAGTGGGCCTGTCGGAAAGTTTATCTGAACGCAACGACTGTGATCAAATGTGCGTGATGTCCAATTTGAAATCCCCGAAATTCAATGTTCAACTGTTGTTGGTCGTCACACACAACCAGATACACTATAACTGAATAATTCAGCTAACTCGATTCCAAGTGTTACAACCCAGTTAATTTCGCAGTTCAGGGGTTACAATAAATCCTTCAAAACTAGTCACTTTCATCGAAACTAATGTGAACCTCACGTAGCTATTATTTTATTTTATACGGCAACTTATCTGTCTTTCATATTTCGCATCTGCACACAGCCTAATCGAACCGGTGATTCAGTCAACCGGATTCCCACTAACTCTCCGGACGTTGACTGTGTTGGAACTGCGCCGACAACTGCAAAAACGCTTTGTCCGTTCGTGTCTCGCAACACACCCGACGAAAATACTCACAGAAAACGCACTTGTCTTCGTCGACTGGGTTGATCAACTTGTGTTACCTGAATGTGTCAAAAAGATTATTCGGATGAACTAATCGCGTAGTCTACCCAACGCTACTCTGGACATGAAGAGGAGAGAATGTGGCAAAACGCCCGTGCGAACGCCGTCTGCATTGGGCAAATTCCTGACATCCCTGAATCGGAAATCCCAGCTAGTATAGTATGTATGCACTTTGTTCGCTGCTGTGCTCCCACCTTTAGATTTAGTAATCAAGGCTGAAGCGAACTCATAAAAGCCTGTAGATTTTACTGATCCGCAGGTTGTCGCCCGGATCTCGGCACTATAGTCCCTCCTCATAGTGGACATACATTTTAAAAAGAATATTGCCACTTTTTCTCCATTACAGCGAACATCTGGCTTACATCTGTATGGTGCATACCGTGACGCAATCTCACAGAAACGTCGAACTGTCTGGAAAACGTCCACACCACGTGCACTGATGCCAGGCATAACACGGATGCCACACACCTCATTGGTGGGACATGTGTTCGTCAAGCTGCATCTGTTGTTATTCAACTTTGCGTTAAAGGATGCTGTAAATCGTTTTTGTCCAATCCTAATGGCTTACTGATCACATTCAGAGCTGTTGTCTTACCAGTGTTTTACGTCCCCCCTCTGTAATTCAAGTCACCCGTTTTTCTGACATCATTGAAGCTGTCAAAGCAGAGCGTCTTCTACTCTAAGCTACTTGACGTTAACACTTTAATTTGTGTGCCAGAGCAAAAACAAAGAATTCGTCTATGACAGACCATTAAAAATCGGAAAACGTTTTCTGCAGCAGCCGTCGAAAAAATGTGTCATAATGTATCGGTGGAAAACTGAAATATATAGCTAAGGGAAAACGATACATTCCGGAGTGGATAAGGATTTATACCATTGGTCACTTTCTATGGGAAATAGTTCTGGCAAGCTGTTGACAGAGAAAACAACGAAGACTTTCAGAGTGGAGATGCTAACCGGCAAGGGATGACCACGGATTCCAGTGTCGGAGCTAACTTCGCCACCACATTTAGTGTTAGTTAACATGTTATGTATTCCAAACAAGGTAGTCACATGTTGACGCTCATTCATACTAAGTTCGCCTTTTCAACGATCATCACATTAATCCGACTGTGCGGAGCATACCGGAAGAGGTATATTTCAACGCCTGGGCTGCGCTATCCACTTTGCTAAATAGGCCTCCGGGAAGTGTAGTTATCTATGATTACTTATACATAGTCAGTAGCAAGACTTCTCAAGAAAGACTACATGTCCCAGGTTCATCCGTACATCCCACTCCCCAACAGAGTCAGCGTTCAGTATATAAATATCTCTATCGATGAGTGTAATACACGAGTAAGTAGGATGTTAAATACAAAGAATAGGGGAGTGTGGCGGTCGGTCGGATAATTTACATGTCGATATGCGTGCGCGATTGTGTACGATCATTTGGGGCGCTTCGTCGGCCGATGAAAGTTCACAGTGCCAGTTTGAGCATCTGAAAACAGAGCAAGCAGACGAACGTAAGTGTGTAGGACATTCTAACTGACGATGCCTACAGAAACGGGTTGCAAAATAGATCAATGCGTTCACGGTCCCACGTTATAGACAACTGGTGGAATGGTAGAATAGTGATCATATGTATAATGGATGAATTTACTAATGCAGATTGCGTACAATAACTCGTCAGTCCTCGTAGTCACCTCACTAATCCTCAGCACACTGACTACCGTCAAACAAGTAACAAGAACGTTGTTATCAAGACGATAACAATGCACTGATTTTTCCGTTTTAATCAATCGCATGTGTTCAGTGCGTTTCGCATTTAGTGTACCCACCGACTGTCACCCGCCTCCGAAGCGTTCGCACAAAGTCCGAAAGCCGACGTACGGCGTAGGCAATTGCATAAAAAAGTTTCACCTTAATCATCAAATATCTGATAGGACTCGACCAAATTTCTCATGATAGTTCTATCTACCCTTAACTGTTCAGCGGTTCAATGCCTCTACAGTCTGATAGTCTTTCTAACCAGTCTGGTCGCGGTATACGTTGGTGAAAGTCATCTGCATTAACTTCGGGTTGGGATAAGTTTCTCGGCTGATTTCCAATAAAGTAGATCTAGGAAATTGTTATTTGGAAAGTAGGATCAAGGAGAAACAAATCACGAGGCTTGGGAGAAAAACGTGATGTGTTTGGAGAAGCAGGATGTTCCCGTGCGTACAACGTACCTTATCCGAGATGACAGTATTTCGTATTATACAGTCGCCTTTAAATAGTATTTAAAAAGAACATTCAGAGTAAGAAAATATACAACAAACCTAAATATTACATTACAGCAATGTGCAAAAACGGTGAAATTTTGTTTTAACAGTTGTTGCATGGTCCTAGATGAACGGGTGATCAAGATTACATACTCATATTCAGGTGTAAGTGGCAACAGAGCTTATGAGTAGGAGTCTACGCAGCAATCTGTGCTAAAAGTGGGCTAGCTCGCACTACTATACGTGAACGAAAACGTTGCTCTTCCTAGAGAAAATTCGGGAGGGTTGCGTTGTTCGCCTTATCGCCAAACAGCGCTTAGGACGTGGCGTCCAGCCAAGCGAAAACGGGGAGACCGTGTGTGAAAATCGATAAGCCTGAAAGTCATCGGTACAAAGCAAAGATCGAATATCTGTGTTCACTCTTTCACCCGGGTCGGCCAAACGATACGGATTGCTTGTACCCATTTTATTGTCTGAGGGCGGGTGCACCCGGGTAAATGTTTGTTACTGCTTAACTTTCAGGGTCACAAACAGGCAGTTAATGAGCTACTCAAATCAAGAAAACGGTATTCAGCGTAACTTGTGACCGTGGAGGCCGGAGACCAGCTTAAATCTAGATAATAGCATCTCAGATGCACCAGCTGGGTAGTTCGGTCATCACAGAAGGCCGTACAATCAGTCACTTATTTGGTGGGTGATAAGATGAGAAGTACCAGAAGCTGCCGTCTTCAGAAAAATGACGTCAATCGGCTACTACCATTCTTCCCCCAGCTTTTCTGACTTTTCCTGTACCGTCGGGTGATTATTTTTTTAAACCATTTACAAATATTGGCGCGTTCCTAACCTTCGATAAGAAGGTCAGCAAGTTTATTTCAAGGTTCCTCCCTCGAAACTGGAGTTTGATGTGCACTGTTTCAGAGACGCGATTCTACAATTCCAGCACTGTTATTCACTTGGGCTTACTACGAGATTACTGTCAGGAGGTCAAAGCTGAATCTCATGATCAAATTGGAATAGAAATCTAATTGATTTCTAAAATAAGTCGTAACGAGCGTCTGTGATACCAACTTATTAACTAGTATTGGTGGTGAGAAATCAGAACCTGTAGCGTCTAAAAGACGTCCGATTGTTGCTGAAGTGGGGCAATGGTGCTTGTATGCTTCCCGTTTTGTCCTATGGTCACATCGTAAAGAGGATAACAGACTGATTGTGTTTGACCATTGTTAGCCCATCAAGTGGGATGATCATGTGAGCGGCGCTGTAGTTTACCAATGCGTACCTCGAAACACGTGATCAGTTGGCCAAACAATTAAGCCGTACGATCTAGGATGGTTGGATCACGCGGGTCGCACATTGGCTGAGCGTTTTTCGCACCGGACATTACTTATTGATGACTGCTAACCGCTGGGTGAAATTACGGAGTTGTCAGGCCACGATGCGGTCACGAACCGTGAGGACTATATTTCGTTGAGTAAGATGTGTTGCCGAGTGTTTTCACAACTTCGATTTTCAGTTCTGTTTTGCCCTTGTATTTTTTTTACTAAGATGGTCTAAGCTAGTCCAAGTCACTGAATGGCGGATAAAGCCACAGTACCTTGCGGTTGAACTCACGACCGCTATGAATTGATTCAGTAGGATTCCGCTGTCCACAAGACGATTCCATTATGCATGAGCAACCGTGCGAAGGCAGTGAATATTTGCCCGCATAAGTTTCGTGATCGTAAAATGGTATATAGCGTATAGACTCAAAGTAAACTGACCATTCCGCGGAAAAGTTAATGCCTTCCCATCGCCACAGACGACGCCGATTGACAAACGCTATCCTAGCCTTTGAAACGCCATAGATAACAATACATCACTGCTGCTACACCGTCGCGCAACCACGAATAAACGAAGGATCACTTCACTCAAACCTCTAGCAGCAAGTGTGCAATTGAACAGCTGGATAGAATCAGCCGTTAGCTCTAACACGGACTTGCAAGGGAGAAAGCTAGATTGAAGTTAAGACAAAAAACGCCGCATTGTGACACAGACAAACATCTCAACTCACGATCATTTTGTACCGCTGACAAGAGGGATGTTTACAATCGGTATCCGTTGTTAACTTTAGCCCAGTCAGATGATATATATAACGCGCTGCTGTGGTTTTTATGCGGTTCCACCTTTAGCTGATTTCGTGTGTTTATATACACCCACATTTGGAACGTTTCATAAGTGGTTAACCAAAGAAACTACCACGGTAAACGTGGATTATTTCTCACCATTTTTATGTTGGAAGTTCATAACACATCGCTTCCGTCTGAAGCGTCTGGCGGCTGGTTAATACATTTGAGCACTACAGTTTTGGAAGCATGGATGATTTGGAGATAAACGAAGTTTCCGTTGAGAATGCGCACACACGATGTTTAGAATATGACGCACCGTTATTTGAGTGTGTAGTAATGTGGATGCTGAACACCGAAAAATGAGAACAAGTGTAGACTTAACCCACAAATACCCTAACTGGGGTCAACTCGTACGATTTGACAGTACCATACACGAAACGACTCACCGTAAGTAGCTTTTAGCACATAGGCCTTTCGATTGTGAATGAAGTCCACCACAAAATCCGGACCAGAAGTAAAACTCCGTATAAATAGACCGTTGTACAGGCACCAATTACATAATTCGTGCATGGTAGCAGACGTACCGACTCCTTTCACCACAAATGGAGAAAAGGGTTGAGAAATGAATGAAGGTCAACGAACATACACCCTTGTAATGCGTACTTTTTCACCAAAAGGAGTCAGAGGTTATAAGAACATGCAACATGAAATTCGGCCGACTGGGAAAATACTAAAATCCTACAGTATACTGATGTCTTTCCGTACGTGAGAGTCGGATAGCACGGTGAAAAGGAACAGGAGGTGGAAAACACGGATAAGTGAGAAAGACAGTTCGTACAATCAAAACTGGTTCCTAACACCAGCCCTATGATACGCAGATAAATAAACCAACGCTCTTACCAGCGCCATTAAGCCGAGTGAACTATGCACTAACCAAAGCACACTCAAGTTTGAGGTTGAGGAATGTTCGCCGTATCAAAGCCGTTCATCTGCGACGTGAATGACTTAGGTGATGAAACATTACGGTGATACGCAAAGACCAGCAAATTAAACAATGAGTGAACCGAATAAGTGCTGATTGTTAGGAGGTAGGAAAAAAATCAAAGCCTGTCACGTGTCATCCGAAGAGAATAATGTCGTCAGAGGCCCATTTGTGTTATGTATGTGTGTTTATGTGTTCGAATAAGTCGATTCAAGTAAGGAGCGATGTGGCAGAATTTGAACCTCACTCCAAACTATCAACGTAGTTGGTCACAAAGATTGTAGCGAAGTGATATTTTGCGTGTCACCGCTGAAAGTATGGTTCATGGACTAAGCACGTGTCACTGGAGTATGACATCAACAGAAGGCAGCAAACAGTTTGACTTGTTGCAAATGGACCATTCTCAAGACCAACACGGAATGATCGTACACTCGAAGACGTTCATGAAGAATACCCTTGTACTGTCACGTGGTATGCCGAATGTGTTTGATTTGCAAATATCCTTATTTCCGGCTTAATACATTGCAATAAAGGGCTGTGGAGCACCAAACGGTAGAATATTCATGGAGAAAGTGCTAGAACCAAAGTTATACGTTCAACAGTACAAACACAGTTTTTTGCGTGTACATGCTTCTTAGGTTATCTTCAAAGTTTAAATGTATAAACAAATATGTTAGAATAGGTAAGCAGATAGAGCGAGCTCAAAAGTTTGACTTAACGTGCACCACCCAGAACAACATTGGGTAAGGTTTTCATTTGATTTGTATACAACGAATTATAATGACCATAACTTGTAGGTTGCAGTTGACAGTTTGATCCTCGCTATTTGTGCAATTTGAGGCCACAACCAAGAAAAGAGACGTACGGTGAAATTTGCATACCTCTCTAATAGCACCATTTGGGAGGAACTGACGATTGGCACTATCACTAAAGCTCGATGCTACCGATGATTATCCCAGATTCACAACTTGGGAGTCGGGCAATGATGAGCTGAGTGAAATATGACGAACTTTTGATGAAGCTAGCAAATCATGACGCTACCATAAATACGATGGCTCAAACATTATGTGGTTTGTAGCACTTACCATCTCCATTATCACTTAAATCAACTCTCACTGCTTTCTACGCATTTTAAATGTGAAATCCCGAAAAATGGACGAAGATTCCGCAAGGTTTCAAAACTGAATCATCCAATTAATTAATGCACGAACCATTTTCACAAGTGCTCAACCGGGTACACAAATACCGGGTATGTGGTGAGGTATCCATAAAATCTGTCCGCCTATCCCCGCGGTAAAAGATGAATTCGGGACATCTGAGAGTAGGTTGCTGTAGTGATGGAGACATTATAATTCTGATAGCCTCAGATTGAAAAACCTTCCTCATAAGAAGTTACAGAAAGATTGTAGTTGGATAGGATCGCAACACGGACAAGCATCTGTAGGACCCGATTGTATAAAGAAGAGTATTGTCGTTAGTTGAAAACTACATACGTAAAGTAACACACAATAACCTGGTTGGTCCAATACTGAACGAAGAACGTGACATTGCAATTGTTCGCCCGATCCAGTGGTGAAATTTAAAGCTAGATGTCCGGGTAGCCATTTGGCAACCTGCCGTTTGCGTTTAGTGATATGGGCTTTAGTGTAAACATGTTACACAAAAAGCGGCTGCGTCAGAGGGCGTTTTCTGTCAGCGGGCATGTCAGGTATCACGTGGACTGCATTGTGTCAGGAGGTCATGGCAAGTGGGGTACACCTATAGCCCTTGTCATCGAAATACCACGGCCTGGTAGACATGTTGACCTAAAGACCATTCACAGTAACCCTGAAGCTTTGATTGATGCTCAAACGGTTACTTCAATCATCGTCAACTGAAGCCAGAGGCAGAAGCACCGAGATAGCAAAGCTCGACCAACATCCCTAGAGGGAAAGCACAGATTTACGTGACCAAAGGTAGATTAACGGGAAAGATACTATGCTGTGACACCCCATCAAGTGCACGTATACCAATGTCACATCCCTTTTTTTAAAAATGGAGGGGACTTGAGTGATATACGACGCACTAAGACCGTCCATTGTCGGCGTGTTGGAAACCACGTGTATGGCTAACGTTAAAGACGGGGAGGTTAACATACCAGGTGTGACTGTGTACCGCTGTGATCCCCAATGTGCGGAGTAGCCCGTTATATTGACAGCCATCTCAAGACAGCTGCAGTACATGTCCTGGTTCATCCCAACTCGCCTGAAATTGTATGGCACATTATACACTCTAACCAATCATTTGGTTATCTGATCGGCATGACCCATCGACCCCCGTCTGTTTTGCTTGTCGTATGACCGCCGTGTTAGTGATGTCATGCAGGATTCTCACAGTTGATTTCAGTAACCCTAAGACTGACTTCGATGCCGAGAGGTTCATGTTAAAATTGCACCATAATTATGAATTCTCACTTGACTAAAAAATCTCAGATGATTCACATAGTCAGAAACCCTTGATACTAGACTAAATAACAATAAGTTAAAAACGTGCAATTAATGATCCGAAGTTAATGCCCCCTCTCATCATCATCATCATCATAGACAGCAATACATCAGTGGTTCATACTAATGCTTAACTGNGTCAGCGAACAGTGCTCGGTGTGGAAGACGACTAGCTGGCATCCTTGATCGTGGGTACGGAGTTCACGATTAAAGTGACAGACCGACTAGAGATGTTCCTTATGACTGGGAACTACACAAAGAACTTTTGAAGAGTAAACCGGATATACCTGACCAAACAACTTAACAACGTGCTCGTGTGATGCCCCAGGGTAGTAGTCACTCGATGGTCATCGGCAGTTAATTAGTGACGCTGCTACTAGAGCCCTCGACAGATGTTTCCATCAAACAGATTAGACTCTCCAGGCACAACACCCAACTCCGGAACTCCACAAGATATTTAGTGACGATTAGAGAGAACTGAAACAACATACCGCGGGTACCGTGCAGGCCGACAAAATTCACTACCTGCTAACTATGATCAACGAGTTCACTGTCAGTCCAAAACTGTTCAACGGCACTATTGCTCCTATCACCAAAAGCCGTCCCACAATCTCTCACTAGCGCCACAAAAGTGAGATGACCGTATTATATAGGGAACCGACTAACGTTCCTGGCAATCAGTACCTGACTGTGTTTGCCACCGGCTCCACGGAGGCATATATCAAGAGTTTCAGCACCAGAGTTGTCATGAGAACAACTAATTTCACATCACACAGCGTACTCCACAAACTACAAGGTTTGTGAAAATCCCCAGGTCGCGACCTTCCCTTTTTTCCCGACCTATACTGCTACCTTGACGTGGTGGTCGGGCTTGTGTACTGTTTTGATCCGGCGGGCTATGCTGACTAGGACTCCGGTCCTTCCAGGTGCAACCTTGTCAGACAGGCCAAAGGGGAGCAGTCAGACGAAAAGCAGTTACA